>VKOC01009853.1:0-10739 GCA_009364415.1 Spea multiplicata | reverse complement strand
AAAATATTTTTTTTAAAATGATGTCCTCTATCTGGCCACATAAAAATTCTTTCAGGGGTGATCCAGGAGTTAACAGTAAGCTCCTACAAGGAGCACGTTTACTTCTAACGGCCCTTTCCTTGAACCAAAAATTGGATTTTTTTTCTTCTTTCTTCTCAGGGAGGCAGTGTTATCCAATACATTAGATACCTTAAAAAGGGGCCCCAATATTTTCTTAGAAAGGCACGATATACAGGGATATAAATAGAATAACATTAATATTTTAGAGCTTCTTGATCCAAGGAGAAATCCGATTTCCGCTTGGAGTCAAGAAGGAATTTTTTCCCCTGATGGCAGAATTCGAAGTAGCTTAATTAGGGTTTTTTGCCTTCTTTTGGATCAAGAATAGAAAGGTTGGGTAGAAGGGTTGAACGTAATGGACTTAGGTCTTTTTTCAACCTTATGAACTATGTAACTATGTTGTATGGTTGGATCTCCCACACCAGCAGGACTTAGGGTAGGTAGAGTAAGAGTATGTTTTTGTTTTTTTCTAAAACCTACCCTTTCCATCCCAAAGGGGGGCACATGATGGGATCTAAGCCCCTCCACAGGGCCTGACTTGGACCCTGCATCCCAAAGTGGGACCCTCAGGGCACAATATTATTTTAACTACATCTACCCAATCAGGAATGAAATGAGGGTGATAGGAAAGCTTGGCGCAGGGTAACATCTTCCAAGGCAGTTATTTAGATCCAATGTAGGATAGGTACATGGGGAAGGGCCCTTTACCACAACTTCCATTGTGGCCCCAGGATGCCAGAACGGTGGATACAGATTTTTTCCCTAGTGTTCAAAAGATGCAACCTGTTGGGTTTTATCTACCCTTTTCGAGGTGGCCACGCAATGACTAGCAATACTCAACGTTCTCATATTAAAACAAGAGAATGGGGTTTCAAAAAACACAGTAGGTCGAGCTGACAGACTCGGCTTTTCTGCGTAACTTTGCTTCTGAGTGTCATCATTCTAGCCTCTAACACTTAAAGCATGACTTGCCCCTATCCCCTCAAATTAGTTCTAGGGATCCCTTTGGTAGCAGCACTTCAACCACACCATTTAATCCCTGAAACCACAGAAAAACAATTTCAAAAGGAAGGACAGGCAACTCTGTAGGTGCACGGTCAAAAGAGTCCTAGCGCCATGTCACCCTCTCTGCCCTGGACATCCCTCCTTAAGGTCCTGCAGGGCCATGCACCCCTTTTGCTGAGGACTCCAGGGGTTTCTTAGGGAGCACTGTGACATCACTGGCATCCATAAGATGTAATAGAGGAACTCAATATAAAAAAAATGTGCCTCACCATTTAAAAAAAATATATAATTCACTACCCCAAAAACCCTTGAGTCAGTAATATTATAAGGTAATATGTAAGGGATGGATGTCGCCATCTATAACAAAAAAATATGTATATAATGTATTCCTGTAATCACGCATGTATCCCAGAAGTTGTGGGGTCAAACTTGGACCATGCACATTTTATTTTTCAAACTTGGAATTTTGCGGATCTCTTTACTAGGCCTCTATGTCCTTACCTTTCATCTTTCTGTCGAGTTCTACAATGAATGCTTCACATCGGGCTACCTGGAACATGAAGGAAAACATAAAAATTGATCTCCCACTTTTTGCTGACTGCATAGATCCCACATGCATGTGGCCCACGTGACTCCCAATTCATTTTTTTTTTACAGTTGAATAAAGACCAAACACCATTTATTCAAATTACAAGTTACGTTGTTGGTCAATTCATTTTCGGATAAGGAATTTCTTTTTCGGCTCTTTCAGTTCAGAAGAAATTCCAATTGTTATCACTCACCCTCATTTACACTCTCTCACTCTCTCTCATGCTGTCTCACACTTTTGCCCTATTCTCTCTGCAAACTGCTTCCAAATCCCCACTTAATTCTCTGCAGCTCCATTTCTCTTGCCTCTTCTTGTTCTTCTTTTATTCTGCCTTCTTTTTTCTTTCTTCTGCTTTCTTCATATTTCTTTCTTCTCTTTTGACATCTCCCCACAATCTGTTGTGTTATTCCGGCCTCTGAGGGTGCTTACACAAACGGGCATAGCTTTCACACACACCCTCTGCTCCGACTGGGGAAATAGAAAGAGGTCAGGTCATTGTGGGGCGCACTGTGGCTCCACACTTTTTTTGAATGTTTTCTAAGTGGACCAAGGCAGAAGAAGTAGGGTTTCTGTATCTGTTGTTCTTCCATAGAAGGACAGAGCCACAGTGCATCACAGGGACAGGCTCTCCTTCATTCCTACAAGCAGGAGTGATGCCCATAGTGAGCACCAAGGCTCCGCTCTTTGGCAAAAGCAGAGATAACCAAAACAAGAAAGAAAACAGAAGAACAAGAAGAAGCAGGACAAGAAGCAGAGTAGTGAAAAAGGAGACTGGGACATGGAAGCAGTTGGCAGAGAAGGTAGGGAGGTATTGAGTGAGAGAACATGTGAGAGAGCATCAGAGAGTGTAAAAGAGAGAGTGAAAACCCACCCAAAGAAAAGCAAGTGAAAAGGTCGAGCTCTGTGCTTCATTTTTCATTGTTCTTAGAACCACTCCTCATTTCCAGACATAAATATTAATGAACAAATTTGGCAAATTTCATAAAGATTTCTATGAATTCGAATACGTAAGTCTACTTGTTGGAGCTATGTGCTCAAACTGACAGTGGTGATATCTAAAAAATAAAATAAAATATAATACTTAAAATCATATAAGCCATTGAAATTATGATTCCACAAGTTACTAAAGTTTAAGTTTTAATTTTAAGATTATAATGAATTCCTCCAGGGGTATTTTCCTAAGGCCTATTCTAACCGCACACAAGGGTGTCATCCGAAAATCTCCGAACAATATTCCTCCCTTGGGTTTTCTTATTTCTTGCTTTTTAGTATATATAAAGATATAACGAAGGGATTGTTAACCCTGTCACTGGACTTAAGATTCATACAACATCTTACAAGAAGACAGCTGGGTGATCATTACTGACAGTGAGCTGATCCCTTCGCTGAGAATACAGGTGATTAATATATGTTTTTATGTATTATAATAGGATATTCACCAAAAAATTGCCTTCAAATGTCTTTATCCATAAGGCAGATGACATAAACACACACAATAACATATAAATGAAGTGTAATAAATAGTATTTTCTTCTTCTTGACACTCGAGGGTTAAGATTTTCATGTTTTTAAACGTTCATTGTGAATGAGATCATAAAGTAATCTTTTTCTGTTTTTTTTCTTTACTATTTAGGGAGCTCAATAGTTCAAAAATCCATCAAGACTTGCGAAGTACTGTGCCTTTTTTTTTATTTGTCCGTTCCTTCATCTAGCTGCACAAAAAAATGTTAAAAAAGTGCTAAAAATATAATTTTTGATGACAATCTTGCTGTTCCTAGTGGGTGAATCATTTTTCAATGACATTACATTTTAATCATGGAGCTAAAATGCTCCAAGTAGAGTACTTACGGTAAAATAATCATTATTTTATCTCTTTCATTAACTAAGTTCTTTGATGTATCAATTGGCCTCCCATCTTCAAATGTTTTGGTGGCTTTAAAAGTCTGGTGGGTAATACATGAGTAAAATCCTATACCTTTATAAACTTTCTGAAAAATATTATTAATAATTAATGTATTTAATGCAATCATATTCTGGTAGGCAACACAATATTATTTTCTTTGTGAAAAAGTATTTATGTAATAATTTCTCCAAATTAAAAAAAAAATGACTATAAGATGCTGGCAAGTGAGAGGAAACGAGACCCAGGGCCATCTAAATTATGTCTGAAATCTACTTATCTTACAATCGTGATCTTTTACAAGTCAGGAATATTAATAAGACCATCGTATCAGAATTCGTATTGTTGGGATTTCAGAATCCTTCTCAAATTAATCATGTTCTCTTTGTTCTGTTCCTTGTGATCTACATCATGATATTAGTAGGAAACCTGGTGATTATTTTGTTGGTGGCAAACGTTCAGAGTCTTAAATCCCCCATGTATTTCTTCCTCAGTCAGTTATCCTTGTCTGATATCCTGCTCACCACAAATATTGTCCCCAACATGCTCCATGTTATATTTAATGGGGGAAGCACAATATCGATCACTGGTTGCGTTGTACAGTTTTACTTTTTTGCTGCCACAGTTACTACAGAGTGTCTTCTTCTCACCGTGATGTCCTACGACCGATATTTAGCCATCTGCCGCCCATTGCATTACACTTCCATCATGGACTTTGATCTTCAGGTCAAACTGGCTCTTTGGTCTTGGATATTTTCGTTTCTGATAGTGTTAGTCCTTGTTTTTCTCATAAATGACATACAATTCTGTGGACCACCTTTTATTGACCACTATTTTTGTGATTTGGCTCCTGTCGTTCAATTATCTTGTTCTGAAAATTCTGTTGTGGAACAAACAGACTTTGTGATGGCCATACCCTTGGTTGTAGTTCCTTTCTTCTTCATTGTTTTCACATACGTCTCAATATTTAAAACAATTTTTGAAATATCATTCCCTGGTGGGAAGCAGAAGTTCTTCTCCACCTGCAGCTCTCATTTAATAGTAGTGAGCACATACTATGGGACTTTAATAACAGTTTACATGGCACCATCCACAGGCCAACCATTTAATGTCAATAAGGTTATATCTCTTTTATATACTATGGGAACCCCATTTTTTAACCCAATTATATACAGTTTTAGGAACCAGGAAATTAAAAATGCACTGATAAAATCTTTATTAGTTCTAAGACAAATAAAATAGTAAAAATGGAAGGTAATTATTTGCATATCCCGTGGGAACGTCCTTAAATTAAATCCATATGGTCAATGGCTTTCCAAGAAATTATATTTTTGTTTGTTGATAATATAGAACAATTCCCTGAACTTGACCTACTCCACTTCAATACTCAAAGATGACTTTTCTCTAAGAGATATTTGTTTATTCTGCTAGCTACAAAATCCATTATTTCTAGACAGTGGCATCAACAAGATACTTCCCCCTTAGGCCCAAATCATTAGCCAATACAATATCATTACAAAAAGGTACAAGGAATATCATTCTATTTTGGGAATAAGGATTTATTTGAAAAAAGATGGCCGCCCTGGAGGAAACCCTGAGCAAAATCTATAGAATGACCTATCTTCCAGGTTCTAATTTAAGATTTATTTATAAATAATAATTTTCTTATTCATTGCCTACAACAGATTATGTGCTATGTATATCTCCTTGTTTTTTGTGTCTGGTTTTAATTTATAAAATTTAATATAAATTATATTATTAATAATGTTATTTATTATTATATTATTATAATTAATTGTATATAATTAAATGTATGAAATTATGTTGCGTTCTTACCATTATAACATCACTGCCAGAATATTATATGGCTCTATAAAAGAAATCAATTTTATAAATAATATTATTAATTATTATATTATTATTATCATTTAACATGAGGGAGTAGAGGGCCCATCTATTGCTCAGTCCCCTTCTCAATGACTAAAATTAATCTAAGAGAGGCACAGAACTCATATTCTGAAATTTGGAAAAGGTTCTTCTTGCCATACCACTGGCTCATATTTTGTGCAAAACTATGTTTATTTTCTCTAGTAAAAATGCACATAAGTTAGCATTAATTTCACATATTCAATAGAAGTGACAATGGGGCAAAAACAATTCAGTAAAGTTTTTTTGTTCACTTTTAAGCCATTTGTTTTCAGGCAATAAATTTTGTTTCCTGCTGGAACAAAATCCATTGCCCACATTCACTCTCATTTACTCTCACTCACTCTCTCACACTTTCATTCCCATTCACTTTCTATCTCACACTCTCTAAATGTTTCCTTACCTTCTCTGCCGACCACTTCCGCCTGGCGTGATCGTTCGGCCAAGATGGCAGAGCTTCCAGTGACAGCTTCTTCCCAGATCCTCCAATCGGGAAAGAGAACATCACTAAAACCACTGTGATTTTGACTTAACCTGAACTTTTGACAAAATTGCAGCAATTTCACTGACACCCACCCCCTTGATCCTACAATCAGGAAAGAGGACTGCAAAAGTGCAGCAATTAGATCTCCAATAGGTCTCCCACAGGCTGATCAAAAAAAGTAATTTTATAAAATTTCTATAAAATTTCTATAAATTTCTAAAAATAACCAACGTGATCCTTCCGCTGCTCATGTCCTGGAGCAGGTCCACTTTTCATGAAGAAGACACCACAAATATGACAGAAGCAACAGGCAAGCAACAAGCAGGGTTGGATTTAAAACATTCCGAGGCTGTGCTGTCAAAAGAGGCCTAGCACCATGCCATCCTTTTTTCCCTAGTCAGTTTGGGGAGCTACCAACACTGTCAATAAGGGAAATCAGCTGCGTTACAGTGATGAGGCCTATGAGAAGCTGAAAGATATGTCTGTGGTTGCTTATTCATTTTGCAAGGGAGGCTTGCCAAGCATTTTGGGTCTGACCTGACTTCATGGGTGGGGCCACTCTCATATGCTAATGCTAGGTCTTCTCTGTAAAGGTACAAGTGAACAAAAAAACGTTGATGCACCTCCAAAGTAGGTACATTCCTATAAGGTAGACTAATTCAGCACTGTCCATTCTTTGTCTGAGATGAGGCTCCTGTGTTGTTTGTCTCGCCTTAGGCTATTCAGGGAATGCTCAGATATGGGCTGAGGTGCCGTCTTTGAGCCCCCAGAGCATTATGCTACTGATTGTGAGGAGCAAATCAGTGCATGGAAAGCTATGGTGTGCTTCATTGTACTCTTCCCTGGTGAGAGAAGGAATGCTTAGGTTTCTGGTCACATGGCTGTTAAAGTGGCCTCTAGCATTGACCTGCTGGCGCAACTGGTGCTGGTGTATGCTTTTTTTTTCTCTTTGCTTTTTATAGATTGATAAGCATACTGTATTCACTTTGGATCCTCTCTTGATGCCCTTTTTATATACCCATCATTAAATTGCCCTGGTTTCTGGCTGGTGGTGGAGGAGGAATATTTTAACTTACCAGTCATTGGCACTTTTCAGTTTTTTTTCCAGTTTCGGTGCACGTGTGATTTCAGGTTTTGGAGTGAGCTAAGCACCATTTGGTTGAGTCCCCAGTGGAACTGAGTCCCTAAAATTCTGTTCATTATTTGTGAAGGGAAGGGCTGCGTGCCTTCTGTGCCCCCATTCCTCCTTTGAAGACTTTACTTTGTTGTGGAAGAAAAGACTTCAGTGGGTCTCCTCTCAAGTTTGGGGACTTGGCTCCACTGTGGCCCACACAGTTTGGAATCATCTTCTTCACTTGAACAGTTGTAGTGAAGAACATGAACCTTGGGCTCTCAATAAAACATTGAAACAAAAAACTAATCTTAGGATATTCACGGTATGGCCAGACGTGGATCCCTGGCTCAAAGCTCCTTAGAGGCATAGCAGGCATACCACACTAACAAGGGTTATGAGAGGCTGAATAATATATATATGTGGTTGCATTATTTCTCGTGCTGGAGAGGCTTGCAATGCATTTGGGATTTGGATTGACCTGATGACCTGATGGGTGGGCCCAGTGTCATATGCTAATGAGAGATCTCCACTGTAATGGTGCAAGTGAGCAAAAAAACAGTAAATCCTTTCATGAATAGCTACCCTTTTATAGGGCATGCTATTTCCGTGATGTGTGTTCTTGGACTGAGAGACTACCATGTTGCTTTTCTCGCCCTAGGTTGTTCAGGCTATAGCCAGACATAGATCCCTGGCTCAGTGCACATAGAGTTGTGCCTGCTGTATTATACAAATGAGGCCTAGAAAAGGCTGAAATGTAAGCTTGTGGCAGAGTCACAGCCCATGTGGCTTTAATTAGCTTTTGATTATTGCTAATTGAAATGTGAGTCTGTGGTTGATGTATTCCTTGTGCAGGGCAGGCTTACGGTGCATTTTATATCTGGTGGTGCCCTTTTTAGGTATGCTAACGTAGGGCTGGTTGTTTCTGCAGTGTCTGTTCTCATTCTGTCTTCGCTGTACCTAGAGATATATTAGCCATGCCACACTGACAAGGTCTATGAAAGGCTGACATGTACATGTATTTCTCGTGCAGAGGAGGTTTCCATTGCATTTGGAGTTTGCATAGACCTGATGGGTGGGACTAGTGTGATATGCTAATGAAGAGGTCTCCACTCTAATGGTGCAAGTGAGCAAAATAAAAAGGTGTTGCCCCAGATGAATAGATACCTTCCTACAAGGGACGATATTTCAGCACTGTTTGTTCTCACCTGAGATCAGGATCCCATGTTGTTTTTCTCGCCTTAGGTTATTCAAGGTATGTCCAGATGTGGGTCCCTGGATCACTGCCCCTAGAAGGATATCATCTATGCCATGCTGGTGAGATCTATGAGAGTGTGGGTCATATGTCTGTAGTAGCCATATTCATTGTGCAGGAGAGGCTTGCCATGTATTTTGTGCCCCGGATGGCCATTATGGTTGGGGTCAGTCTTATAAGCACTGTAATAGTGCCAGAGACCAAAAAAAAAATGGTGATACCTTTCTTGAGTAGCTACCGTCATTTAGGGCAGAGTATTTTAGCAATGTCTGTTCTTGGTCTAAGATGAGGTTCCAATGTTGTTTTCCTCTCTTATGGAACACGGCGATGTTACTGTGAAATCACTTGCATTCATGAAATATGATAGAGATCCTCAGTGCCAAAAATAAAAAATATATTTAAAAAATGTAACATTTTAAAAGTGCCCTATGTCCTGGCACCGTAAATAAAAAAAATATAACCACCCTTCACTACCCCAGAAACTTCTGAGCTAGTAGTATCCTGAAACCACTTATTTCTGCTACAGGACAGTTACTACTCCCTTCTTTTATTTCAATTATCCATACTACTCCTTTAGTAAGCTCGCGAGCGGGGCCCTCATAAGCCCACCATTACTGCCAGGAACTTTGTGTAAAAGTAGCATAAGGCTAACAGGCTCACCGGCAGAGATTTAAATTGTGCAGCGCTACGTAATTTGTTGGCACTAAATAAAAAGATTAAATAATTAATAATAATAATAATAAATAGTATTAACTATATTATGCTAAATTGTAATATGGAAGGGATAAAACAAAAAATAAATATTTAATGTGTTCTTGTAATAGGGGGATGTTGAGTCATAATATAATCTGAGTCATTGTTCAGTAGTGGCACCTACTGTGTAGAAGAAACCCAAAGTAAAGTTGCAAAAATAATGCATGGATATGTCAAACTTTGGAGTTTGGGGGTCTTGTTTTAACTTTCCATCTTTCTGTCAAGTTCTGCAATGACTGCTTCACATTGGGCTACCTGGAACAAGAAAGAAAATGCAAAGGAAAAACGATCTCCGGCTTCTCCTGCTAGATACCACATATGTGTGGAATGTCACTATTTGAGACCCTCAAATCATTGGGTGCAAAGAGGTTTTATTTTTTTTCCAGTTGAATAGGGAAGGTTCACCTCATGCTTTTTTAAGGTAAAACTACCCCTAAACATCAAATAACCCCCCTTTAAAAGCACATCACCTTTCTAGGTGGCCCACTGCAGACACCAATCTAACAGGAACACAGGATTTCATCAAAAACGAAATATTCCCCAGAAGAAGCAAGCTAGAGGACCTCAAAGACACTCAACTAACCTTCCTTTGTGGCCTGCCACAACCACAAATCTAACAGGAGCACAGGGATTAAACATGCTTCCTTTCTTTAGGGGGCTTCTTTAGCACTAGAAAGCCCCTTTAAACTATCCCATCACAACATGGGAAGCCCATCTAGGAATTCCTTAATCCCAAACCCATTTCTCATTGAGATATGGCGTGAGTGGAGAGCTGCACCCCTACACAGTTGTACCCACAATCCCTTAGCATAAAGGATGGGGGGAGGGCAAGAGGAAATATTGCCTTCAATGCAAATACCAACGAAACGCAAATGGAAATGAGGAGTTCTGTGCTTCATTTTTGTTTGTTCGGGTTAGGGCCCCTGCTCATTTTTAGACATTAAATGTAATTTCATTAAAATTCATACGAATCCAAACTGCTTGCTGTATCTATGTAATACAATCAAAGTCAGGCAAAAGTTCTCTCCAGAAGTAACACACTTCTTACTGCCATATTTAATTGTTTTATGATGGTTAGTGTGCACTTAAAAGGTAAGTGCATGTCTAATACTGACAGTGGTGATACCGAAAAAGTAAAAAAGTATAATACTTAAAAAATATAGGCTGTTGTCGATTCGTGAAGTTATGATTCCACAAGTTACTTCTTTTTTTTTTTAAGATTATAATGAATTCTTCCAGGGATTTACTCCTAAAGTCTATTCTAACCGCACACAAGGGTGTCATCCGAAAATCTCTGAGCAATAGTCCCCCCTTGGGTTTTCTTACTTCTTGCTTTTTAGTTTATATAAAGATATAAAGAAGAGATTGTTAACCCTGTCACTGGACTTAAGATTCATACAACATCTTACAAGAAGACAGCTGGGTGATCATTACTGACAGTGAGCTGATCCCTTAGCTGAGAATACAGGTGAGTGATTAATATATATTTTATGTATTATAATAGGATATTCACCAAAAAATTGCCTTCAAAAGTCTTTATCCATAAGGCAGATGACATCATTATGAATAATATTATGTCATCAATGAGGATGCATTGCAAGTGTTTACCTACGTGGAGAAAATCAGATACAGGAAATGTAATTAATTCTATTTTTT
>VKOC01009850.1:0-12383 GCA_009364415.1 Spea multiplicata | reverse complement strand
GCTGAGCATTGCTTTGTGTTATTAAAAACCGGGGGCATTTTAGGAATACAGTTTTCATATATCCCTTCGCCCATCTGCTTTGTCTACTGGCGACGTTCACCACGACAGCCCTCAGGGGCCAATGAGTTTTAGGCTCACCAAATATTGTGCAGGAAACCCACGTTATCAGTTACATACAAACAATGATTTGGAAAAGACTACCCAATGAAACGGTCCAGTTAGCAGGAAGAACCTATTGTTACCGCAATTAGAGCACTTTTTAAAATTTATTTCAAAAACCCTTTTTAGTCATTAGAAGAAAAAAGAAACGAACATCGCCCATCGGCACTCTGCATATTGTACATTATCCTGGAAACCTTTTGTGTTTGCAGGCTTTAAGGAATGAAGCTGGACTGCCATGTCCTACAAGGTAACATGAATCTGCAAACAAACACGCGTTTGACAGAGTTGCAACCAAGCCAGTTCATATATACCGTATTTGCTCGATTATAACACTTTTTTCAGCTTAAATGCTCTGAAAAATAACCATCGTCTTATATTCAAGGTCGACTTCTAATCAGACCTCAACTAGATGTCTGACTACAAAACTAAGAACCAGATCCCCCGCAGCGCTGCAGGGGACCTGGATCCTCCTCTCTGGCAGCCGGTGGACGTCTGTGCGATGCGCACAGACAACCTCCACTGCGGCTTCTATGACGGAGCGCCGGCATCATATGACCTCCCGGTGCTCATTCATAAAAGCCCCGGCGGAAGTGCCGGCAACAGCAGCGGAGGTTATCTGCGCATGTCGCACCTTCGCTGGCTGCCACCACTATGGCATATAGGGGGTTAAAAGGAATATCGGGGAGGCAGAGTGGCCTTATAGGTGGTTAAGAGGAATATCAGGAAGGCAGGTTGGCAATTAGAAGGGGGAAAAAAAGCATTTTTCTCAATCAGTTTTAATTAAATATGAAAACAGTTTATATGTGAATTAATATTTACTAGTAAAATGTTTTTCTTATAGGGTAGTCTTAAATTTAGGCTCTTTTTCCTAAATATTCAAATTTTGGGGGTCATCGAGCAAATATGAGTATATATACCTAATATAATATAATTTATAGTGGGGTCAAAATCCACTTTTGGACAAAAAAAAAAATGTTTCCATCTCTAGTGAACTTCTGGTCCCATATATGGTTAAATTTCTCCAAGACTCCTCGCCCATTAAATTACGCATTATACAGGACCAGCTCAAGTCTTCCTGCTAGAGAAACCTGTCACTGTTGGTCCTTCATAATCGATAGTGAAGAATTGAAATCCCACCTCATAACATTTGGTGAAATCAAGGAGCTTAAACACAAAACTCTTCCGTTGACTACAGGCCAATAATGTTTTAAACAAGTTTCCCAATGTTAATTTACAATAACTGTATATAAAGAAAATCTGGTAGAAATATTAGAACATGCAGGCATTCCACTGCTTGCAACTCTCTTTAAACGTATTCAAGGCATTGACATATCCATAGGAGTAACGATTGGAAAACGACTGTGGGTTATATGGCAAGCTAAAGGGTTTGCAAGGCTTCGACAAAGTAAAAATGACTTTT
This sequence comes from Spea multiplicata, assembly GCA_009364415.1. NCBI lineage: Eukaryota > Metazoa > Chordata > Amphibia > Anura > Pelobatidae > Spea > Spea multiplicata. The sequence goes on along the minus strand of VKOC01009850.1, from coordinate 10,801 downwards.
AGACTGGTTATTTTACCATTATGAACACATTAATCTCTTACAAAAAAGGTTGGGCCACCTTCTGGCTTCCAGGAACTAGGCTTCAATCACCAACCACTTGGATTGGCTGTGCAAATACACATGAGCTACAGCGGAAGAACGTCATCGCACAAGATTAAAACACATGTAAGACTAAAAGAAATGTAAGCCGAACTGAACACTCCTTCAATAGGCATGGAGACAAGCGAGCACAAAATGCGAATGAATGGCAGCAGCTTAGGCGTTCAACAGTTACTGGCGTCCATAACGCTACAACCACCACCTTTAGGCAGTTATGGATTAACCTAAAACGGTCATTTAATGCACAAACCCACACGAAGGGGACTTAAATATGCATGGGACGGGCATAAGGCAAAACCAAGAAATGAATGAGGATACAGTGTCTGTAGGCAGAAGAAACGGGTTCTTATCAGTCATCAAAGTCTAGGTTTCTCACACCCATTCATTCATTCTTGCCCTTTAATGTGCTGATCCATCAAATGGTCCAACATTTCAGAAACCCTCAACATCAAATGGAACATTCCAATTATTTCATATTAATATCATTTAGCACGTGCAACTTAATTATAACTTTCTAGATATACCCACAGTATCAACTGATATCAGACACAACTCTAATCACTTACGACCCAAAAATGGATAATTAAAACAATTCGTCATTGCATTTATATAGACATATATACACACACACACTACAGTGTGACACCTGTAACCACAACTAGGGCACACAAATGAGCCATTTGACTCGATTTGTACACATTGTAGGGCACACAGTGTCTGCGGATTCATAGAATTGTTACTAATACATTACATGATTTTATTACACAAAACAGCCACAGCTGCAATCTTCTTTCTATTGATCTCTTGGACTTGCATGCCTGTAAAAGTTACCTGCAGAAGCACATCCAGCCCCTGATGGATGGGGTGCATTACAGCCCAATACGGGTGCATCCTGGAGACATGGAAGGATCAGTAACCCCCCCTTAGCCTGCCAAACAAGGGCTCCTTATTCATTACACAGCAGCAGCACTGACAGCTAGGAGGCTGCCTGTCATCATGCGAAGCACACGCACGGCGCAATCTCTGCAATCCCCTCACCCCGCACTACTGCCCCTTCCTCACAGTAACAGACACCCCACGGAAAACCTCCCCACTCCGTTACCTCTGAATTTGAGCTCGTTGGGCGGGTCAAGGATGAGGATCTGTTCGTGCTTGGGCATTATGGCCCCGCCGGCTGCAGCCATGCACCTCACAGCTGCCAGACGATTCTCGCTTGGAAAGGTGAAGGCCTTCGGTGTGGAGCGGTGCACAGGGCCCGCGGAGACGGAACAGCAGGGCCGGCTTGGTGCTAAACGAGGCCGCGCGATGGTGGTCGGCTTGGGCGGTGGTAGATTGCGCGCTCTATCGGGTTACTCTCCGCCTCCCCCAGCGCCCTGTCACCGCTGACTCAACACAGCACAGTTGCGGCAACCGCGCAATGCCCCGAGCACGTCAGGAACGGGCGGGACAACGGTGGTGACGTCACTACGCAAGCTCAGCGCTACCCGCCCACCTGTAGCCACGCCCGCTCCACTGTTTTTTCCTGTTCATCATATGAACTTTGCTATGGACGTGGTGGTGTTGGCTGGTGGCTACTGGAGAGTGCTGGTCACAAGCCTTTATCATCCATGAAACATGGAAGCCTGGTGGAGCCCCAGTACCAGACATCCCAGTTTGAAAGTCACCACCTGGCAGCCCTCACAACAATCATATGGGAAGAGAGAGGCAGTCCCTGGGTGTTTTTCCTCCCCTAATGTCCCTCTTCTATTATCTCAGAGTATAAGCACTGTTCCACAGCACTGAAGCGTACGATAATCTGATGTGTTGTTTAATTCAACTGTAAATAAAATACTTAATTCTTATCCTTAGTACCTCAAAAACAGTTTCCATCAAAAAAGATATCCGTCTCTAAAGAACGCTATTCCAAAATGTTTTTTTTTGTTTTTTTTTACTTTTCCCAATTTTGTCAATGCCTTGTTTACATACAATTTCTGTTTATTTTTTGCGATTTCAGGGAATACTTTGTATGGAGTAAATAACTAGTGTTGGAATTGCATAGTTTTTTTTTATTTTGTATCCTCAATTTATCATAGAAACCGGGGCCTTGCCAAACTAAGTTTCTTAGTTATGCATAAAGTTGGTGTTTTTGTAAGCTGGTAATTCATTAGTGTCGCAACGTTTTTTAATTGTTTTATATAGCGCCATCATATTCCATAGCGCTGTACAATGGGTAGACAGGACATAACAAGTAGTATATAACATAACAATTTGACTTACAGAAATAACCGGTGAGGAGGGCCCTGCTTAAACCAGTCTATGTTTGTTGGTTCACTAGGAATGATTTTTGTCACGCATCGGCACGTGCGTTGTAACTGCCGTCATTCTGAACCGGTGGCTGATAAGCTCATAGAAATAACCGGTGGATATATTCGAGGTACATTGAGGTGGACATTGCCAGTGCCAGCAACTCATTTTTTTAAATGGATATTAAAATGGTGCTGTGCAGCGTATCCAGGTTTTGTTTGTATTGTTGCAGCATTTCACTGACTGCCATTAATACTGCATGAGAGTAAGCGATACTAATGTAATGAGAGACCATTCAATTGTAACATATACCCACCGCATACAAACACTGAGGACATTGTACAAATCCCCAAGTGCCAGTCGGCGGTGTCATTATCAGCTATGCCTTTTAACCATTTAGATACCAGGCCACCAATTCATTTCTCTTCAGCTACGCCGATTTTGGCAGCATCCATGAAATTGTATATCAGGCTCAGTGGTTCTCACATTGCTAAATACTTAGTGGAACTTAGGGCTGCACTGGCAGTTATGGAGGCCGTGGCACTTTAACACTATATCCGACCAACGTCTGGACGCTCGAGATTTTTATGCTAACATATCGTACGGCTCCAGCAGCAGATGGGGTGAGTGTGCGTCGCTGTAGGCTAGTGGCCCGCCAGGCACTTGCCCCGTGTGTCAGATCGTCAGGCCGAAAAATAAATACGAACATGAGTTGACAGTGAAACATTGTTTCATCCAAAAGTACAAAATCTGCAATCATTTTTTAAAGCTTTGACTTGCAAGTCTAAAAATGGAATTCGGAAGAACCAGAATATTGCAAATAAATCTGAGTGTCCAAGACATTTATAGGAAATGTATCATACAATTATTATCTAATTGAAACCCTGTAAACCATAGAATATAAAGCAATTGCTTAACTACATGCCAAATCTCAATGGATAAAATGGAAAATCATTGAACTCCCCTCTCTTTCTTTTTTTCTTCTTTCTCTTTTATCGAATGACCGCCATTCAAATTCATGAAATAAGAATATACTGTTTGAGATGAAACATGAATGTAAATGTATTTTGTATTTTTTTCAATGAAAGAATTGAGCACATTTCCATATAAAAAAAACTTTATTGGTGAATGATATAGTTGAATAAACTTATAAGGTAAAAGAAAGAGTAGAACAATGACTAATTAGCATAACTTCATGGTAATATATATTAAAGTAACAACTTGGGACCAGCCCAATCACATATTTACAGAAAACAAAATGAATAATGTTCCCACACACTGGGAATCCATGAATGATATAGATTTAAATAAATGAGGTTAAAATACTGAATTATATCGATATGCTTACAATTGGAATGCTAAAAAAAGGGAGCATGCATTTTGTACCTACAACACGATAAGCCTTAATAAATTGGAGAACAGATAATAGTGATTAGAACTGTATTGCTATCGAACCCTCATTTAACCCATTTATAGGGCTATCAAGGTGCGTCATGGAGCTGTGATAAAAACTACCACTGTCATAACGGCTGGTGAATGGAATACATATTTTGTTTTTGTAACTAGCTACAAAGTGAGAGGAGGGAGAGTAAGGGGGATCAGTAATCTCTTGCCTTTTACAGAATCTGGGATAGGCATAAAGCGTTCATGAATTTAAGACAAGATAAAGGACTCATTAAGACCTGAGTGTTACAGTAGGAAAAATGGACTAAATGGGCTAAATGTACTCTAAATGCTTTAGCGTTAAGGGGACTGACTAGCTTTAGGAACTCACCAGGTAACGTGACTATTCACTACCGACCAAACCAACGACATAAAGAATAGTGCGTCTTTGCTGAACATCAACAGATTCACAGTGAACTTTGAAGGGAAAGTTCACAGAGATGTAGAAGCTGACAGCAGAACCAACTGGCCCATCTAGTCTGTTTATTTGTTTATGCCTGCAGTATGACTTCAAACCTTTCTTGATCCTTGTCTACTTTTCTGGATAGACTTATTCCTACCCTATGAGTTTTTAGTCCTACCTGCTTAAAAGATATACCATATCTATCAAAGTAAACATCTGACAAAAGTAACATTGTACCTGCCACAATTTTCAGGAGATGTGAACCACAGTTAAAATACTTGAGATTCCAGTTAGTGAACCAGCCAGCTAAATACCTATTGAGTTCAAACTTTGAGCTTCTCCTTGTCTCCTAGAGGTCACAAAGGGCTGTGCTGAAGGCCCAGATCATATATTTGCTCAATTGCCAGATGGGACAGTAGTAGCTGCCCTTTAACCCTTGCTATTACACTACACAGAACCCATAGAACTTCAACTATGAATATGAAGAGACGTAAATGCCACAGATTTAGTGTATAGTGGAATACACTAAGTGGAATGAACCGACCACTGTGCACATAAACATGTATTCAAATTACTACATTGGCAGCTTCGTAAGTAGTTCTATTTGTTCATTCTTGTTCCAAGAAGTGAACAGAAACAGTTCTAATAACTGGGACATACTGTTTCTGACCTTATAATTGTATAATCTAATTTGAAATTTCCTTCATGATCATCAATGCTTTTCTTGTAACAAATGGAAATCGGGCCAGCCATGTGCTTTTGGTCTCTTTTTTTTTTTTTTAAGGAAGTAAGCCAGTTACACTAAAAATAATTCTATTTCCAAGGCAGTTTACAGTGTTCTCCAAATCTGTACAATGTACACCAGATTTACTCCCATGTAAATGGCCTCCTGGCCATCCGATGCATTATTTGCATTTCTTTATGTGGCACCTGCCACTTAAACCAACATGCAAAACAATGTTACACAAAAATGTCTTAGTTTTCCTTTAACATTTGTCATTGAACTGTAATTAGAACATTTTACCCCAGGTATATGTTGTGCATTGGGTAGTATTTTTTTTAGCACTGACACCAAAAGTTGCTGTTTTAGTAACATGTTACTATCATGTTGTCTATTATGGCAGATCAAGTAATCTAGGCTTCCAATTACATTAGAGCGGATTTTGGCATACCAGTACAAACAGGTCTTTCAGGTGAGAATAAACAATTACTTGTCCAAATAATTCTCCAATAATTGAAATTGTAAAAATGCTTTTCTAGAATGACATTACATAGTCAATAATTTCTAGTATTGTTTCCATGTATATGTTTATCTACATCTTATTTAAATTAGTATTCAATGTTTGTATTTGTTTTATTGATGTTTTCTCACTTATAATAAGTTAAAAAGTTAGTATTCTTGACCTGCAGTAACAGGCTTGGCGAAAGCTGGGATAATTGCATAATGAATGCAATCATCTTTCAGTAGGAAACAGGTTTAATCGCTTCCTCTTTTAGTGAAATCCTTTGCTACAGTTATACCACAAAGCGTTATCTTATAGGATTTACAAATAAACTCCAGGTGCAGCCATGATATGTGCAACTGAATACATGAAACACCTAGGATATGTTAATAGCCAATTCATTAAGAACCAACATGGAATCATATGCCTACAGTATGATGATTCACAAAGAATGGGTTATTTATTGGTAAAATATAGAATATTTGAACACTACAGACCAACTATACAATGCTAGGTTAAACCCCATCAGGGTAACAACGTAGGGTCTTTTTGTTGATGTTAAGCACTGTGCACCAGAATATCTCCAGCATCGCTCTATGCAACTATGGAGCCCTGCCTTTTATTGGAAAGAATAAAAGAATTGCATCTTTTCTGGTTGAAAAAAGTTAAAAACTCACATGTTACATGACATAAATATCATGCTACTTTATTTTAAAAGTATGGAAATATTTAGGGGTTAATAATTGTTCTTTTACTAACTATAACATATGTTGCTATGAGCAGTTAGGGTTATGAGGTTTGAAGTTGTGAAATATTGTGTAGTAGTGTAACAAATAGCAAACAAGCAGAGGTCCCGGTGCATGTTTGTTTGCTCATACCCTCATTTTCATATGAGCCCAAATGTCATCTAGGAGTGACGAGCATGGAGGTTTCTAACATAGGAAATGCAGAAAAATGACTGTTCTCTATACTGTGCAATATCTGCAAATTACTAGTGGCTTTCTCTAAGCAAAAATGTCTTAATAGTGCAGTTCCCAACATTTGTGCTTTTCTTGGTACTGAATTTGCATTTGAGGTTGAAATTACATTATTTTCCCACATTGAATCTTCAGATCGTCTCACCGGAGCCCTATCTTCTTTCAAGCGATTATGGTCACTGGGCCAGATCAGCAGCATCGGTTTGGTGACTGTGAAGCTGGCCTTCCGAGTTTCATTGCACCGTTGGCCCCATTCTCATGAGTATCAAGGGGAGGGATTCTTCGACCTAAGATAGATATATACATATTGAACCATTTTCTTTCGTGAATCAATGAAAACTAGGCTCTAATTCTTAGCACGTACGATATCTTCTCTGTTTTTGATGTTGCGTGTTAGATGTTTATAGTTTCAGAGTCTTGGTTAGGGTATTGACTTATGTTTCAGTGTCACAGTATGCAGAACATACATTTGTGGTGGAAAATGTTAACATATGATGTTCCCTTGGAAATAAAGGTCATTATTTCAGGTCTCAGAATGATAGTTTGAAAGATGGTAGAAGATTTACTTTCTCAAGCTTCTACAAAAGAAGAACACCAGGGGAGGGAAGAGGGATGGAGGAATTTGGGCCCAGAGTTGCTGTTAAACAGGTCCCACAAATCTAATTTAATATTATGGAAATTAACATTTAATATTTCTGTAAATCATTTTAAATTTTGTATTTTCTTTTAGACATTCATAAGTAAACCACACATTGAGTATCATATTGGAGCACCCCACTATTCTCTCTGTATATTAAATGCATGTGACAACTCAAAATTATATTAATATATCATATTATAATTGGGTTGTCACTGCAATAGAATCTTTGTAATTGACTATTAAGACACTCAATGTCAGTTCATTCATAACACCCCTAGCCCGGTAAATAAACATACATAGTATGGAATATAAACATATTTACTTATGCCTTGAAAGAGTTCCTCAACATTAATGGCATTCTTTGCACTGGTCTCAACAACAATCGCCCCAATAGACTCTGCATATTCCCTGGCATCTTTCATTGTCACTTCCCTAGAAAATAAAGGAACATGGTTAGAAATAATAATACTACTGTAAGTTACAATGTCCTCCTATAAAACTACATAGTATGACATCGCAGCGGGCACAGCAGGTTATCAGGAGGCACATAAACCATTGCTCATCAATGCATATGTCAAATGGTATTCTGGTTTTCATGGGACAGTCACGATTTTTAGGCACTGTCCACTATAGCTGCCCTAGTATCCTACTTTTGCAGGCAGTGAGGATCAGGGGCCAGTTGAGAAGATCTCCCTTGACCGGCCCAGGGAGCTGTATAATCAATGGAAACTGCAGCTCCCACATGGCCACCTAACAACGCTCTGCAACAGAGCATCACAAGGTGGCTTTTTGGGTAAAAGGCACAACTTTAGCCAAGCCCTTCAAAATCTAATACATTACATACATACTGTATGGCAAACACATTGCTAATATACTTCCCAGTGTTATCTGTGCTACAGCTATATATTAAAGAATATAATATATGTGTAATTGATTTTCTCCACTGCATTTCTATTTGATGCGGTTTCTTTTACTCTGTTTTTGTTTATGAAGGGTCACTTGCTTTGTAATGTCACAAGTGAGTGTGGTAGGAACATCATGGAAAGTCTTTTCAGTAAAATGCTTTTGGGTATATTGTTATTACACCACATAACATGTTAGAGCAGTAAAACATGTGAAACCCGCATCTCTCCCAGCCACTCTCTATTCTCATAGTAAATTTCCCCAGAAATCCACGTCTGGACAGTTGTATGTATAGAGTGTCACAGACTGCCTCTTTTACACATATTTGTATGGCATTTAGTTACCAAAACAAAATATTAGCATATTTTGGATTAAATAAATGGATTCCATTCATTGCATTAGTTCATATACATTTATTATATTTAAGTGCACTATAATCATTACCGTAATTCTCAAATTTGATAATACTTGTTGGATTAAGTTCAACCCATTTTATTGTGCTATTTATGTATTTATTGGCTTCTTTCAAAGATTTTTTTTATTAAGAAAAAGAAGTCAGATGACACACAATATACCCAGCAGAGGGCAGCAATATTCAGCAACCAACCCTTACGAAAAATTACTGCAGTTTTTTCTGAAGTAATACTGCAGTGTTTTGGACATGAGAAAACTGCAATACTGCACTTTTACTGTAGTATTACTGCACATTTCCTGCAGTTTTACTGCAGTTTTACTGCATTTGTACTTCAATGCACTAGTTATTTTTTTGTAAGAAAGTACAAATGCAAGAGCAAAAAGTCTTAAGTAACTACTGATAAAATCTTAAAAAATTGATTTTGCTGGTAGAATCATGTGATACTAACACGAGTGATGTGTAGAGGAACCGTGACTGGAACCATGTTATCAAATTATTCAACACAAGTCATTGCACCCACTCTACATGATGTAAAGGAAACTGCCAGGACAACTTTAATTAAGTCATGCCGCTAATATCTAAGTGTTAAAATCTCTAAGAGTTAAAATAATATTGTGTTTTTTTCTCAACTGTTTCAACTATTCGCTGTTTTCACAGTACAAACAAAGACTTTGGCTTCTGCTGCTGCATTACCAGAAACAAACCAGTCCAGGTCGGAAGGGCCCTTTCTAAACTATTTTGAACTGGCACGGGGAGACAGGAACGTATCGGGTCATGCTGCGTCATGTGACTGTGTGGTGAAACCAAGGTTGCAAGGAGAAAGCTGCTGGAAAGATGTGAGGCAAGCGGGGGGCGGGGGTTTGTATGTTTGTATATGGATGTGTAATTGTGTGTGTGTGAACATGTGTGTATAGGTGGGGTGAGATGGAGTGAGTATTAGAATGAATGTGTATGTGTTTGTTAGTGAGTATGAGTAAGTGTGTGTAAATTGTGTAAGAGTGTTATATATATGTGCCAAAGTGTATGTTTGGGCGGGGCAAGATGCAAAGAAGGTACAGGCAAGTTGTTTGGGGGGCAATTGTGGCACAAAACACCTGTTTGGGGCAAATATGGCACAGATAAGCTATTTGGGGGCACTAACAAGCTGGGACAAAGATGGTACAAACAGGCTGTTTGGGGGTGGGGATGGCAATGATAAGCTGCTTGGGAAACAGGTACTCACAAGTTGTTTGGGGTAAAGGTGGCACTCACAAGCTGTTTAGGCCAAATGTGACAATGTGGGACATTTTCCTTGGTGACGTTGGAGTGCTCCCGGGGGCAATATTTATCGTTACGCCCCTGAGGCTATAGTTAATGGACATCAGTCTTGGTATTTGCTGGACATCTGCTGAGGATAGAGGGAACCGAAGTATGTGTGACAGACCAAACCTGGGTGATCTGTTACAAGTTTGTAAAACAAACGTTATTTAAAACCATTTAGTAGATTGCGTTGACTTACATCATGGAAGGGTGGGGTGTGATAGTAGACCCAGAGAACATCTAAAACCCCTAAAATATTTAAGGTACTTACATATCACGTCATAAAAGGCCTTCAAGAACACAGAGATCTCTTCATGGCCACTAACAACTGGTTGGAGTGGTGTTGGTGTACATGTATGAATTCTGTGCTAACTTATGTGCAGTAATATTAGGTCAAATATGCAAAGGCTGTACAATATGCAGGCAGCTGCATAGCCCCCATCCATCAGAGGCCCCATATTGTTAATTGCACAATATGCATTTGTATTTTGAAATATTTAGGGAACCAGCTGCAATAATTAGGCAGTTGGTATTGCAAACCACACACTCCCAGCCTTTCGGCTTCATTTGAGTGTGAGGGAGGTCAGACTAGGTGCACATCTATAGAAACTGGAAAATAACCTTATATCAGAGAGGTCACATTTGTTTCCAGCAATAGCCATCACGATGTTCTCAGGTCCATGTTCTTTTAATTCTTTCACCCATTTCTTCAGTGTATGGAATGAGTCCTGTGTTCCGAAAGCAAATAAGTGTGAAACCTATACAGTACTACATGCTAATCAAATCCATATATTTACACACAGAAATCCTAAAAGCACATTTTTTCCAGATTACACACCACCAGATACAAAATGCAATTGGAAAACACACCCAAATCTGTGCTAATATTGAACTCCTAGACAATATGGACCTTGTGAAACGTGAGCCCTATTTAGGCTCATCTTTAAATACGAAAGGGTTTTGGGGAAACTCCTTCCCTGGGCTTCATCCCAAGTCTCGGTGCTGCGACTTGACTCTGGTTATTGTTTTTATCGCTACACTTAATTGATGAGGAGTACCTGTACTTCGCTACTAAACACCGTAAAAGACACTAAAAGACACTGCTCTTATATACAG
>VKOC01009845.1:0-10333 GCA_009364415.1 Spea multiplicata | reverse complement strand
CAGTACCAATACTCAACCGGCAGAGACCCTCTTGGGAGTTTGTTTATTTTTTAGTGGGTGTCGCCATCTTGCAAGAAGCAACAGCTCTCTCTATGGTGATTATGGTCGCCCCCCGGAGCGGTCCCAGTGCATCGTCGTTTAGGTTTTCAGATTTAAAGCATGCGTTCACTGCCATATTGTATATGGGGCAACTAGGGAGGGATCACACGGGCCCTTTGGAGCAGTTTTTTCAATATCGAGGCATTACAGCAGAGAGAAGAACGTGACCTTTGATCACTTTCTAAGCTCACTGGTTGTTTATGGGTTTTCTGTGACGTCTGGTACATTATTGGTCGTTAAGGGGATAATCACAAGTTTTTTTCAGATTCTATTCTAACAACCTAACAGTACTTGGTTTTGTGTCCAATGACAATTGTGCTGCTAGCAAAACTTTTAATGACACAATTTTTTTTAATGATTACACAATTGATTCTGTTAAAGATTTACAAATTCAACATTACAATAAATTGAAAATGTGTGTTTAAATAGCTAATGAGACACTATTGAACCACTAGATGCCACCATGGTTCTTTTCAGTGGAGGCACATCCAAAAACACACATCCAAGAATCCCCTATGGATGTACTGGTACGTCCTGCCCTTCTTGCAGCGGCAGACACACATCCCTGCCGCTGCACGGGAGATCAGGCTGTCGCCGGCTTTCTGCTGTCCGATCTGATTTAACAGCTTCCGGCATGAAAGCCGGAAAGCTGTTACATTTTTAAATGCCAATCGGGCTGACGTCACCCGGAAGTTCCCTGCAGGGGATATCCTGTCCTCCTACGCAACCACGCATCCGAGACGGACCGGCAGTCAGACGAAATGATGCACGCGACGCCGGGTGTACCAACAGTCAAATCAGACGCGTGATGACGCGAGCAGCTGAAACCAGGAAGCGAATGAAAATAAAACAATCGGATTGGATGCGGGACGTCACGGGACGGCCGAAACCCGGAAGAAAATTAGTATTTAATTAGGACACGGACACATAACACGTTTACGGACTTTTATTGACTGCATACACAAATCTGCTTGTTTTTTCCTCCTGAAGAAGCCAACGAACTACTGGCGAAACGCGTAGAGAATATTGATCTTCAACAGTGGACTTGGGTGTACATTGCGTTTCTGCACACTATTTGCATATAGTTGTGCCCTGCTTAATTGTAAGTGTATCCAGACCTCCCTCTTCCCTGAATTGTGAAGATACTGCACCAATTGTGGTCTTTTTGTTCTTAATAGATTTTAGAAGATATTAAAATTCTGCAACATCCTACTGAACCCTGATGAGCCTTTTCTGTTCTACAAGTTTGTGAGTCGATCTTACACCCCTTTTTTATTTACATGCCACACTATTAGTGTTGTTTTTGTTTCTCCCCATGTATATGCCCTCCATGGTTGTCGTATTGTGTTTTTGAGCATCTTGAGGAAGAGTGTCTATTGGAGGCTGCTATCTTGGAGAGTATTATTATTTTCACTGTTCACACGTGGAATTTGGATTATTTTTTTGTCTACATTTTTAAATGCCAATTGGGCTGACGTCACCCGGAAGTTCCCTGCAGGGGATATCCTGTCCTCCGATGAGGCACAGAAGCTGTGATCTCTATGCAAGTCTGTAGGGACTTGCATAGAGATCACAGTGTAATCGGTGCAGGGGGATCGCGGGGAGGAGAGTGAGGAACCATGTACCTCACCCTCCTCCCATGCTTAAAAAAGAAACGGAGAAAAAAAAATTCATTTTTAAAAAAGATCATTAAAATACAATTAAATAATAATTTAAAAATAAACAACTAAATGGAGAGTGATGTTATGTGTGACATACTGGCATAAAACATGTTCAAGAGGTTCCTAGAGGACCTCTCACTCATTTTAAAAAAAAATATATAAAATATAATATATATATATATATATATATATATAAAACATAGTAAAAATAAAAAATACCTTACATCCGATTGCCCTAGCACAGCATGTACCCAGTATAACCCTCCTGCCCCCGTTCACAACCCCCAAACCTGTTAAGCCATAAGCGTAAAAATTGTACAAAAAATGTATACCTTATAGTATATGTTCCCTATAAGTGCTGGGAAAGTATGGAAAATCTATATAAATTAGGTATTTCTGAAATCAGTATACCTGGATTGATAAACTTGGAGGGGATTTTCCATTTGTTAGTTTTTTTTCTAATTTTCTTTTTTCTAGTTTTTACTAAATTTCTCATTCAAAATTTTCAGCTAATCATCCAACTATGGTATCAAAAGAAAGCTCTATATTTCTCCTTAAAAAAACAATATATAGTTTACATGGGTACACTAATCACAGGAAAGGAGAATAAATCGCTGAACCGACTGACACAAGCAACCTTTAGTTTTAGATCATGATGCTATATCAACTAAAAGACATAGAAGGAACAGTTATTTTCAGTCATTCATGTGAACAGCTAGAAATTCATACAAATACACCATACAAAGGATGAATGTTCTTAGTTCTTAAAATGTTTTGTGATCCCTTTATTATTACAAGAAACAGACATATATAACATTTTTGTGTTTCACAGTCTTCAATAAAATGAAGCATATATTTACAAGCTAACATTTCCACAACTGTAGATTCAAACGATGATACACTGGTAAGGATGGACTTCTGATACAGAACAATATTTAAGGATAACTGATGCAGAAAGGGTTAACAAGTCAAATCCAGCAAAACAATTATACCTCAATGAGCATCCTTCACATCGCGACTATACATGCCACAAGAGACAGCTTATAAAGACATTCTTAAGTTACTGGAGTTATAAAAAGAAGACTTCCGTTTCAGACCCTTCAAACTCCAGTAATGGACTTCAGGGTCCATTCAAAATGAAAATAGGGAAGACATTTCACTCGGTTTGGCTGAGAATGCTGTGGGACTGTGTCATGTAAAACTGCCAAGTCATTGAGTATTGAGATCTAGTTAGAATTTTACAGATAATAGATCTGATACAGTTTGTGATTTAGTGTCAAGAACGCCACCATCTGTTGGACATCATCCTCTAAACATTACTCGTTCTCTGAGTCTACCTCACTGTCTCCACCAATAGATCGGAATTCTTCACTATCATCTTCATCCTCGGATAACTGTACTTGGCTGAGTACGCTAGGTCCATGACGCTCCTCTTCTTCATCCTCCTCGGAGAGCTCAAAACCTCCTACACTGCTGAAGCTTGTGTCTCTAGTATTAGACTTGGGATCTGGTTCTTCATAACTTTCGTAACTGTAAGGGAAAAAACACGTAAATTTAGATTAGAAACTAATTTGACTGTTATCAAAATAATATCAAAAGAAAGATGTATCAAAAGAACTCAACAATGCAACAACAGGCCACTTACTTTGTTCATTGGGCATTTCTAGATGGCACATTATTTTTTTCCCAGAAGTGTACAGGGTTTTTAATGCTCCATCCTGGACACTCTTTCACTTAAAGAATCAGTTCCATAAGATACAATATTTCAGGAATTACCTAATGTTACTGTCTTCCATGACTTGTGAGGTTTCTGGTCCTTCTCCATAAGACATCATGCTTTCTTCATTTTCCATCCCCATTCTGGTATTCTCTTGTACCATGTGAGGCTGTTTAGGTCTTATCCCTCCAGACTCAACATCTGAGTCACTACCACTCTCGCTAAGCTGGATAGCTGCAGGGGAAAAAAAATTATATATCCAGTTCTTTGCATTTTCTTCACCTGGCTGCATATAAATGAAAAACATGTTGATGCCCAGCTGAAATGTCCTAATGTTAAAATTCTTGGATCCCAGAATGCTAAAAATAATTCACGATAGCAATCTCTTAAACTCATTGTACCGCTTACCCAATATATAAGTGAAAACAGGCCTGGATTGGCCATTGGAAACACCAGGCAAATATGTACACCCATATATACCATTACTGCCGCCAGTGTGCCATGTGCAGCCACTGGTTAGATACACCTGGCCACAACCTGAGAAAAAGGCATACATTGGAATCGCCCCAATGTGCTGGTTTTGCCTTATGGATCAACAGCAGGACTGAAATGAATTGATTTGAATTTCTCAATGTAGATTACTATATAAACATTTACATTATGCGTAAGACCAATATAAAATGGAATTCAAAATACATAACCTCACATTTAACCACTGCAAGGGCACTTTTACTCAAAATGTATATCTATTGTTTAACAATGTCTCCTTGTGTGAACAGTCATAGTATAATTTAGACATTATAACGTGCACATAACTTACAGGAAAAGGGATTGTCGCCTTCCTCATCACTTCCGTCATCATCTTCTCCATCTGACATCAACAAATCCTCGTAAAGTACGCTGGCTTGGGGCTGTTGCACAGAATTCTCATCTTCCTCAGCCAAGTCACCATCCCCATCTTCAACTTCCTGCTTTATAGACATAAGGTGTAAATGAAATGTGGATACCTCACACCACCAAGAGGAGCAAATTTTGGAGGTATACTCACAGGTGCTGGGGTTTTGGGCTTTCCGTCATCATCATCGTCGTCGTCGTCATCATCATCTTCAAACCCTTCTATGTCAACATCGGAATCATCTTCACCCAAACGACCTCTTCCTAAACGTATCTGTGGACAAAGAGCATGAATCCCATCAGGAACAATTTACAGGGGTACCCGAGGAAGAACACACAGCTCTATATTTAACTCCACTGAACACCTTTGGGCTGAACTGTAATGCCAACTGCAAGCCAGGCTTTCTTGTCCAGCATCAGTGCCTGACCTCATAAACCTATTTTTGGCTGAATTAGCACAAATGCCGACACTGCAAAATCTTGTAGAAAGCCTTCCCAGAAGAGTGGACGGTGTAATGGCCACAAAATGAGGGGCGACTCCATATTAATGCCCATGAATTCGGAATGGGGTGTCCAACAAGGTCTTATAGCTGTGATGGCCAGGTGTCCACATACTTTTGGTTATAGTGTAACACACAGCTCATGAAAAACAGATCAAGATTCATTCTGAAATGTTATATACTTATACCGAGATAAAAGCCAACAACACTGCCGTTCGATGTATTCCAGGTTTCTCTCAAATAAATAGCTATAAAATAAAAGCTCTTTACCAGCCCCCTTTTCTCTAGTGTGCCTGTAGCAGCTTCAGTGGCAGACAAGTTGCTTTCATCCTGGTACAATGAGGCATCACGAGACATGCTGAGTGAGGTGTTTGCGTCATAGTAGTCAGGTGGCTGCCAGGTAACAAATATATTAGAAAAAACATGTTGGCAGTGCATGAACCATAGACTTCATTTAGACAACTTGCACGGAATTAAAATACACTTTGAAGCCATCTGAATAGATGAATAATAGGATAGTTTTTTACAATCTCAAACATTCATAGGTTCACTTAGATCTAACGTTTCCAATACAACCAACCTGAGGTGTGTAAGGTCCAGGAGTCATCGGATCCAAGCTCTCCAGATCTGCCTCATCCAAGGCTGCCTCTTTGGCGGTTGAAATGTCTTTTTCTAGTTGGGTCAGGTGCTCATCATACTGGAGAGGACAGAGATGGAATAACTTTATAGAGATCTTTCTTTTGACCTCTATATAAATGTTTACAACAAAAAGCAACCGCCTTACCTCAACTAGAGTCTGTTCACAAACAGTGACAATCTCCTGGGCGGTTTTGCTGTACTGACTGTCTGGTCCTGTGTACAACAATAAAAGTACAGATCAAAATCAAACTGCCCTGTGCTTTAATATTTATTAAAAGTTATGTTTATTTGCTGTAGAAGCCAAAAAAAAACAGTTTCACAGCTTATTGTTCTTACCATTATATTTCACGCTGTTGGTACAAATTAGGTTGACATCCGCAAAGAAGCGTTCACGATTTTGGTACTTGTGTTTGGAAATATTCTGCAAAACACATTGATTACAAGCTGTATTGAAATGGACATATCCACGAGTTGGTTAGAAATGATGTCAACAGGTATTCTGTCCTGGGAAGTGGGATGTGCAAATAGGTGTATAGTAAGCTTTTGTAGAGTGTTAATATATGTAGGCCGAAGCGCACACAGATGTACATATAAAATACACAATATAATTGTGTTTATAGGTCTTTTAAAAATGTGTTTGTTTTTTTTTCCTCGCCACAGACATGCTTCAGATTGAAGAAAAAATAATCCACACATTTTGCAGGCGACATTGAAATTAAATGTATGGTTTAAATGTTTTACAACTGGAGAAAAAATGCATACAAGAAGCAATCGGATTTGGATTAGTGACAGAGAGTGGAATAGCTGATAAGTAGTCCAGAGTGAGGTAGGTCATTGCTATGGTTCATGTTAAAAGACAGTCTGTGGCATGTTCTTGAAAGACACAATAAAGACTTTTAAAGAAAATAAACGCAAAACAAGACAATCGCAACTTACTTGTCGTATTGTCTCCAGGTCCATTGGATGGGTAATAACTTTATAATAATCTGGAACAAACTTTTTATTCACAGGGTGATGGAAAGGCCATGACTGCAAAAGACAAAATGGTATTGCTTTTAGTTACCAATTAGTTAAATTTGTGCTAAGGCTGTCAGCTCATGATACACAAACTAAAAGAGTAGAAACTAAAAAATATTAATGAGAACTGGTTATGGGGGTTCAGCCTAGTGCGGGTTGCCATCTCACTATAGGCCAGTAAGTGTCTCACTTCCACCTTTGGATCCTTGTGTGCAGCTGGAAAGATGCTTCTGGGGAATGTTTTATCTGAAGGGCATATCCGAGTCACCCTGCTGAGCTGGAGCCCTGCTTGGATCATTTTTTTGCTACAGCTGCCTCCCCTACTTCTATGTCAGGGGTGTCCAACCTGCGGTACTACAGCTGCTCCAGGACTACATCTCCCATAATGCTCTTTCAGCTAAGGGGCTTGCTGAGGAGGATGGGAGATGTAGTCCTGCAGCAGTACTAGGCTTAACTTGCATATAGAGGGACTGCATCAGTTGCACTTCTGCTGCTCCTTGTAGTTACAGCTCAGTTTATAAGTAAAGCATTGATGGCCTGGATGGATTCTGGGTCTTGTAGTGATCACAGCAACAGTGCTATGACAACGGACAACCAAAGATAACAAAGATCATACTAACATGAATACATTCAGGTCTATAAGCCCATCTACAAACTGCAAAAGTAAGCATAATATAAAAGCTGGTACCATGCCTCCACAAAAAGTAAAGTAGATTTGAAAAAAAGTTGCCAATCAGATACCAGAATAAAATTATGCAACTATAATAAAAAAAATTCAAAAAAAAAAGTCTCACATCTATTGCTAGGAAAAGCAGTACTTACTTGGCATATGCCTTAAGCTGTTCTTTTAGGGTGCAAATTACCGTGCTTTACATTAACTATTTACCATTGTGATTAAAATAAGGATTCTAAAACTGATTGTATGAAATTAACATGAAGAAATGAAGACCCAGGAGGTACCCTTAAAATCATAGTTTACAATGTCACACAATGCACTGGAGATTCATATACACAGAAGCCTTCAATGTCTACAACTTCTCGTTATTACACAAGATAATTACTAAAGAATTAAGTCACTCAGGGCCATTAAGCAAAGCAATCGAGATCACACTCACATCTGGCACGGCCATCATCTTCTGAGTAACAATGTTGTCTAAGATAAAGGAAAAGGCAACTTGGTCATCATCATCCAGCAAAGGGTTAATGGCTTTCTCAAGTCTTGCCAACTTGTCTTCTTTCTGTAAACATATATAAAACAGAGGATGAAATTCGGTTGTGTGTGTCCACCCAGGCCTCCAACTAAACTCCACCGTTAACAAAGCACAATGTGCGCCTCCACATCACTGGAGCTATAGACTAGGCCGCTTACCTCTTTCAGTTTCTCATCACACAATTCCAACATGACCTGTGATATCTGGGTCAACGAGTGTTTTGGTCCTAAAAATTACAAGAAAAGTCATGAGAGCTGTCCCAATGTGTGTGTGTGGTGGGGGTTTAACAAAGAAACACAAATCCTGCCTCTTTTACTCACACACTGGAAGTCGGTTGTCACATACACACACCCACTATTTGTAGAAATAAAAAGTATTAAAACGCACACATACCATTGTAGAGAATGCTGTTTTTTACGATCAGCGCCACCTGCTCACGAAACTCTTCTCTGGATGGATACATTCGTTTTCGCACATTTTCCCGTAAAGTCTGGAGATCCATCGGATTTGTCACAATCTTGTAATAATCTTTCACAACTTTCGCATTGACTGGACTGTGGAATGGATAGGTCTGGTGAAAGCAAAAAAAACAAACAATGAGTATCAGTTTCTTTATTTCAAATAATAACTTTGCTCCAAACAAGTAGAATTGTATTAACTTGTGATGTTACATTTACCTATGTACATATTTAAAGATACGTAGCATTAGACTATTTTGAGCTATCGCTGCCAAATGAACACCATTCTTACATTAGCCATGTCTCTCATGTCGTTAATTATTGACTCCAGTATAGACGAAAGGGTAACCATGGGATCCGTCCTTCTTCGATGAATAGACTTGTGTGGGCGCTGATAGTAATAAAAAGGAAGACATTCATTACACAGACGGTAAGGATGTTTAGTCACACAGTTCTAATACATATACATAAAATGATATAGAAATTTAGTGAATAGATTAAATAGAAAACATACAAGAAAACCAAATCAAAACATACATTGAGGTAATCACAATGCACCGTGCTGCCAACTCTACGTTTCTTCTTTTGTGGCAACTGCTGTTTAGGAAATTTCAGGACTAAAGACTTCCTTCGGACCTCATCAGCACTAAAAAGGAATACGGGATAGATGTAGTCTCATCAATACACAAGCACCAGTAATCAAAATCACCACTTGCTAGTCCTTATTCAACATCAACAATATAATTTGTCTACACTTGGAGAATACTACCTATTTCACAAAATCCAATTATTAATGTATCCCAGGAGATTTTTACTGCCTTTACCCCACCCCCCAAAAAAAATCCCCTGCATGCCACACTTTTTTGCCGTATTCCCAGTTTAACTACAGAAAAATTCATTTCACCAGAATGCAGGCTGCAGGTGGGTCTGCATTACAAAAAGGAATCATGTATCGACCATGAGCCGCTTATACGGCAGAGTAGTTTGTTAGCTGCATCAGGAAGCACCTGTAGCCACATACCAAGATGGCCAAACAGGACTTGCAATAATGGGCCCATATTATAACATAGTATAGAATGGAAAACCTATACCACCGAGATATACATATTATGCATCTGCAAGACACAAATATATCACATTAAATGTATTAAGTGGCAGTTTTACCTTTCAATCAGCTGCTTTCCTAGAACAATTTTAGTTCCCTCCACCTTAATCAGCTCTTCGTTATCATTGTGAATAACTATCTTCTCCAGCTCCTCTTCCTGCTCTTCAGTCATGGCTACAGGATTAGACGGTGGAGCGTTTGTTTGGTAATAAAGCGGGCAGAACTTGTTTGTTCTCATGTGTCCTATGGCCCCACATGCTCCACATTTTAGCTGTAAAGGAAAAGAGCCAATAATTAATTTCATTCAGCAGCATAAACATCTTCAGGTTCCCTAATCAAACATCCAAGTATTACCTTGAGATCTGGCCGCTCCTTCATTTTTTTGGGCTTTTTCTCAGGTGGACCCCTGAGCTTCTCCTTTTCTTGGTTGCGTTTCAGTCTACGGAGTTGTTCCTGAATCCTCCTCCTCTCTTTCCTCATTTCTTCTCGATGTTGTTCATCAAAGAGAGCAAATTTCCGACTTAAACACAAAATGAATGTATGTTAGGCAATAAGTCTGGAAGTCACCCTTCAATCATGCTTTTCAAGGTGTTAGTCTGACTAACCGAAGGCAAATTTAATCAGTGAGGGACATGATCCTGTCGTATCTCTACATCACATCACTGAGCACAGTAGCAAACATTATTCTGGGACTTGACGACTACAGACAATCGTACAGCGCTACGGAATTTGATGGCGCTGTATAAAAATAATAATCATCCTGCCCAAACACATCTGCAACGTCTGGACAAACTTACATAAACTCATCATCTTTGGTGGTGCGGATTCGGCTGTAAGCATCAATAACAGCAGCCTTGCGCACGGTCTCACATCGAACGTATTCTTTGCCATCTTCATCTCTGAACGTGCGGTAGATTTTTAGCCGGCGGCCACTTGCAGCAGAATTTAAACTTGTCACAGAAGCTGTGTCATCGTCCTTGTGAGAACCTGCAGCTGCCGCCCCTGTAGCTAGGGAGAAGAAAACCCCCAAAA
>VKOC01009843.1:0-10114 GCA_009364415.1 Spea multiplicata | reverse complement strand
ATACGGAACCGGACACAAAAATGCTCCGTGACCCGGCTAAACTTCATAGGACACAAGAGCCAGCTAGCCTGTCCCTGTCACAAAGGGTCTGCGGTAACATAACATAGGATTCGGGGTCCTGTTACCTCTCCGTCCGGTCTAGTAGACAGCGGTAAGGGATTCAGCTTTTTCTCCTCTCTGCCGTCTTATGTGACATCCCTGAAACATGTATAAAGGAGAACCCATTAACCATGAGGGTGACGGAGACCAGCGTTATTAAATGCCACCAGGTCCAAGCCTCCCTCACACACAGAGCACATATTAGCGCCGGTACCACACCTGGAAACCTGCATGGGGCAGATGCAAGACTGGGGGGTATCATTGAGACAATCAGAATATCTGCGTTTTGGGCCCTTTGACACTTAAGTGGACCTTTTTTTAAAGTTTTAGCTAAAAAAAAGTGTATTGTGTTTTGTCTCGGGACCTGTCACCTCTACAGCTTAGCTTTCATTAAACCTGTAACTATAGTTTTTGTGTACTTTGGGTTTAATGAGTTCACTGAACTGTAAAAGTGATGTGGGAAGGTTACAGATTTGGGGTAAACGTGGAGAAACCAAATCGGTGACCAAGAAAAGTCATCCTTACCCACCAATAAAGTGTTCTGTAGGCGCTTCGAATGTAGCGCGTGGTTCATGTTCTCTTCCGTTGATTGTATTTGTTCTCTTTAGTACGAGCGTTTCAAATGATTCTCTACATTTCAGTCTTGTGAAGAAGTCATCGTGGAGCAGCTGCCGGGGCCTCTCACTTTAGCGATGTGCCAGTTTTTGACGGAAATGCAAGAAACCAAAAAAGGGGTTGTGACCCCTAAAGAGCTTTTCTCTCAGGTCTGTAAAAAGTGAGTATGTACCGGATTTGCCGTTTCCGCCGATACGCTATTATCTGCTTTAAATTGTAAAAAAAAAAAAAAAAACTATTTAAATGAGTGTCGGAACACCAGCCACCAAATGTATTAAAGGTGCTGTTCCTCCCACTCTGCTAACTTTTAGCACTTTTAGAATTGCAGCCTTAAGTAAAAAGGGCAGATCAGCCAACAAATTATATTTCTATGTAGAGAAGTACACTGGGCTACTGGCATCCTTGAAAATCAATTTATTCCTTTTATAATTATTTAATTATGTTGCAGTCTTTGATGTGATGTCACAGATGACAATCTATTTGATGTCTTGATGCTGTTTAGCTCAAAAAAGTAAATTCTATTTTTCTTAGCTGTACTCTCTTAAATGTCTCTTGTTTTGGCAAATCATTATCACAACTTCCTTTTGTGAGCCAGAGAGTCATACGTTTTTTTTTCATCAAATTCATATGGTTATTACTCATCAGGATAAAGAAAACGACACTTTTCTACTTTGGGCTGTTCGAATGTATTTGGGGTTTTAACATGTTTTGTTAATGTTAACACTGTAGCTGCCGACTTGTTTTCATTCTAGAGCTATACGGTTTAAAGGATATCAGCAACAAGATAGCCAGGAATTGCTTCGCTACCTCTTGGATGGAATGAGAGGAGAGGAGATTCAGGTAACAAAGTAGAGAACACCAAGGTTGATTTGTTAGTTGGTGTATATGGTTGATTTGTGTAGTTGGTGTATATGGTTGATTTGTGTAGTTGGTGTATATGGTCTGAACAATCTGATACCCAACTAGTTTGTAGTAAGCGGTAGAAGTGATCACCGAGTCATTTCATAGCGCCTTTCAGAGATCACTGCTTCTACGTATCTTCAGTTACTCCTCCATTGTGATATAGTACACGGGTTAGTCTGATATGCATGATGAGCGCCTATAAACGTTTCTGTACTTAGAATGACGGCGGTTGTATTAAGTGTATATTCACTGTGGCCACCAGATGAAGACGTAGAGGTAGTGAGATAATATAACCCCATCGTTTGTCGTTTGCATGTGAGTTTTATCGTTCTGCATTCTGTATTCTAGAGAATAAGTGTGGCAATGACCAAAGCTTTACATGACTCTACAGACGAGGAGGAGATAAAAAAGAAAATTAAAGGTACGTTTCCCAGCATGTGAAATAAATGAAACCCTTTTATATTCAACATCAAATTCAAATAATTATATATCTCTTTGGCCATGCATTTAGCTTTATCAGCCGGTATAGTGTGTGTGTGTGTGTGTGTGTATATATGTATGTATATATTTTCAAGGGAAATTCCAGTTCAAGAACAATGAATGTATATAACAGCACTTTGTAAGTACTCTTATATTCACTCATTCAACCTAAAAAAAAATATACTTCTTTATGAGAAAGCTGCATCCTCCTCCATGCTCTCATTCACTGATTTTTAAATTCACCTCTTTCTTCCTGCACAGACTGTGAAAAGCGTAGAGCGTTCCCGAATTTTGTGGACAGATTATTTGGAGGTGAACTTACTAGCACAATCGTGTGTGAGCAGTGTCGTACGGTACGTGTTCTCCTTTTAGTGTATCATTTAGGAAGACGTAAACTTGAATGCACCAAGAACAATTATCACCTTCCCTGTATATGTAGCGGAAGAGAATCACATTTTCAGTATCTTTAATGAAAACTCAATTGAGCTTAATGATGATTTCAGTGACTTCTATATACAGCAAGGTGACCACTGGCCAAATTTAGATTTTTTTTTGAGTGTCTTTGGGGCCCAATCAAGTTCATTGTGAATGACCGGGTTGTGTAGTAGAAATAATTCCGTATCGGTGTCTCCTAGAATTAACCAAAGCAATGCTTCTGACTTTAAGTTTCTACAACCTAATGGAGTAACTGGATCATGTGGCCAAGTGAAATCACCCGCTGAATGCCTTCCGTCCCGTACCCTGATGCCCATGAGCAGCTCCATGAATAAGCTGCCCTTTATGTACAAAAGCATTGGCACACAACTCTTAATTATTGAATTCAGGTGTTTCAGTCGGGCCCATTGCCACAGGTGTATAAAGTGAAGCACCTCGCCGTGCAGTCTGCATTTACAAACATTTGTGAAAAAAATGGTTGTTTCTGAAGAGCTCGGTGAATTCATGCGGGGTGCTGTGATCGGACGCCGAGTCAGTTTGTGAAATGTCATCCCTGCCAGATATTCCACACTGAACTGTGAGGGGTATTATTGGAAACATCGACTCCGCCATGAAGCGGAAGACCAAGCAAAGTCACCAAGTCCTGAGGCACATGGTGGGTAAAAGGCACCAGCGCTCTGCTCATTGCATAGCTCAAGAGATCCAAACTTCCATTGGCATTAATATCAGCGCAGAAACTGCAGCGGAGATTCAGGGAGAGTTTCCACGGCAGAGCAGCTACATCAAGTACGATGCCAACGTCGGGTTAAGTGGTGGAAAGCACGCCGCCGCTGGACTCTGGAGCAGCGGAAACGCGTTCTGTGGCGTGACGGCTCGCGCTTCTCCGGCAATCTGTACTGTTTGGCGGGGAGGGATAATGGTCCAGGGCTGTTTTTTTAGGGTTTGGCCCCCTTAATTCCAGTGAAAGGAAATATTGATGCTTCAGCGTACCAGGACATTTTGGACAATGCTATGCTTTCAACTTTGCGTGAACAGTTTGGGGAAGACCCCTTTTCTGTCCCAGCACACAAAGCAAGGTCCATAAAGACATGGCTGGATGAGGTTGTGCGGCTGGTCAAGTTCTTCCACCCCAGAGTCCTGACCTCAACCCCATCGGACACCTTTGGGATGAACTAAAACAGAGGCTGCGAGCCGGACGTCTCGTCCAACATCGGTGCCTCACCTCCATCTACTGGATATATGGGCGAAAATTCCCACAAAAAATCTCCAAAATCTTGTGGAAAATCTTCCCAGAAGAGAGGAAGCTGCAAAAGGGGGACCATCTACAAATGAATGTCTATGTATCTAGAATACAATGTCATAGAAGTCCCTGTTGGTGTAACGGTCAGGTGTCCCAATACTTTTCTCCATATAGTGCCGTGGGTACATCATACGGCAGTCTTTTGTGTAGTCTTTATTGTGTAATTAAATAACACAGAGCATTATTTGTGGATCCACATGTTCTAACATAAAAAGCTGTTTGTTTTTTACTTGTGAGAATTAATATTGTTTCATTTCCTGAAGGTGTCTTTGGTCCATGAGCCGTTTCTTGACCTCTCCCTCCCTGTTCTGGATGATCTGGTAAGAATAACTGTGACCTACAAAATATAGGTATCCTATCTATCTCTCTATCTATCTCTCTATCTATCTGTCATTGTACTACTGCCATACCCCACATAGGAATAGAAACTATGAATGCCGTGTTTGCTAGTTTTTATATTCTTTCCAACCTAAAGATAAATATTGTGGTGCTAATAATCATACGTTTAAAAACCAAATAGCATGTGTTGCTGTGTAGGTGCTGAGAAATGAATGGTCAGTGTCTCGAATTGTGTGTTTCAGCATGTCAAGAAGAACTCAAAGATATCCAAAAATATTTGCGACCAGAATGTTGGCGAAGACAATGATAAGTATGTAAAAGAGAAGAGCGACGAGTCTGGACCAAGTAAACATCTTCAGAAAAAGGCCAAGAAACAAGCTAAAAAGCAGGCAAAGGTGAGCATTTGGCATCCGATCGATTGATGGTATTTAAATAAGTCAAGTATTTTTTCATCAACCGGTTAATCTGGATGCTATTAGACGTCTAACTATATAGCATTGCCTGGATTACTCCCTTTTGGCTGATGAAGTTTGCTACGTATGGCATCCATATGGCAGTTAGTAAGGTCCTGGTAATAAGAAGATACTAACTTTTCTTCTAAGTGCAGCCGTCCGTGTCTTGCTGATACTGTGGAAGCTTTGTCAGCAAAATGAGGAGAAGCCAAGAGCCATAAAGCATTTTAAATGATACCAAGTCACCCGATTTTGTTGTTGTCCCCATAAAGAAACCAGATTGTCAGCCTGAACATCGGCACTGGATTTAAACCAGATTCTGTCCAAAAAAAACACCCCGAAAGATGTGAAGTGTGATAACTTATTGTTGATTTCAGGTTTCAATGAATTTTACGGTGGGTAAGGAATGGTCGCCCCGTCTAGTTTGGAGGTTTTTGTTGCTGGAAAACATTGTCGGTTTTCTGCACCGTTGTGTATGTGTTCTCAGCATAGTGTTAATGTTTCCACAGAATCAGCGACGACTGCAGAAGATACAGGATAAGACGGTAGTGTTCAGTGATCTGAATTCCGAGCAGAACGACGACAGTGGCGACGAAGACGCAGCCTCGAACACTCCGATGGAGTCAGAAGTTCATTCCAAACCGGACGATGGATCCACGCCTAAAGAACTTCCCTCGGAGGAAACCAATGTAGACCGTATGGAAGGCGATGCTGCATCCGATACACAGAATCCAGAAAATGTCACTAATTCTAGCCTTGAGGATACAGAAACAGAAAACACTGAATCGGTTATAGACGATGGAGAAAAGCGCATGGAGGACGGTGCGGTGAATCTCGACTCTGAGGGTACAGAAAGTCTGAAAAACAACATGCTTCCAGGAAATGATGATGATGATCAAGTGAACGCGGATAACGACGAGCGCCCAGCTGGAACGTCTTGCACCCTGTTTACCGATGACACAAGTGCCCCTAAAACAGAGCGTTTCACCCTCGAAGATCAATTAACAGAAACTTTAAACCAACTCAATTTGGAGGCCGATCTGGGACCTGAGCAAATTGAGGTGGAAATAATTGACAAACAACCCGTGGCGCAAGTCTACGAAGTAGTGAATGAAGACCCGAAAACTGCCTTCTCCACGCTCTCAGAAAGAAAGAGTCTTCCGCTGGATGAGTGCTCTGTGCTAAGTTGTCTTTATCAGTTCACGAGCAAGGAAGACTTGACCGGCAACAACCAGTTACTTTGTAACGAGTGTACGAGACGACAGCTGAATCGGCAGAAGAACAATAGTAAAGGTAAGGCAGGATCCCGTTTAATTCATGTAATGATCAATCAACGATTGGCTCGAAAATTAAGAATATAATTGCGTGTGAAGAAAATAAACAATAAGTGTCCTTTACTGACAGGTGAGACTAAAAGTGGAAAGAATATGCAAACAGTGGCTTGATATACACAACATTTTATATAAATAGGGTTCTAGGTTTGCCAAAGTAGCTTCATCTAATGATGACCCCAGAAATACAGCGTGGAGCCATTAAACTGTCTGCGTTTGCCGGTACAAGTACAGATCTCATTTGTTATGCAGGTTTAGCAAGATTCCTACACTCTGGTTCCCAACCTTCAAGCACATAGAGCACAGGGCTAACCTATTTACTATGTGTTCCACCTACAGCCTACCTGTTGTCACTCCTAGAACCTTACTTGGCCCGTGACCCTGTGTCTTGCTGAGCATAGCCTTAAACCCCTGCACCCAATTAACCTCTGTGACGTCCGCTGGATAGATTTTATCCGCTACCCAACTAGAGAGTAAAGCCTAAAAGAAAAACAAAATCTATGGTTTTCATCGAAACACTTAACTTTCAATATTTGGCTTTTGTACTTTGGTTACTCGTCTACCCCGATCTTCTCATCTTCTTGGTGGTTTTGGTCTGATGCCGTCATCGATTCCTTGGGTTAGAGAAATGAATGCGACGGTCGTTTTAACTGACGCTGGTTTTATGCAATAAATCTGGAGGTTTTTAATATATATAACTTTTCCTATGTTCCAGGTGAGAAGAAGTTTGTTTATACGAATGCCAAGAAGCAAATGTTGGTATCCGTCCCTCCTCCCATCCTTACTTTGCATTTGAAACGGTTTCAACAAGTAAGTCTTCCGCGTGTCTGTTAATATTGTTACATTTTGTTGTGTTTGTGTTTATTCTGCATGCGATTGGGAAAACGTGTAACTATTAACCACTGTGCTACTATTTTAATACGAGTTGCTTTGTTTAGCCTAATTTGTAACCCCTTTTTTATTATTTACCCCCAGAATGGCTTTAATCTTCACAAAATTAATAAACATATAAAATTCCCCGAGTTGATAGACCTGGGTCCGTTCTGCACCGTTAAATGTAAGGTAAGTGACCGTTCTGTTAAATCCCACCCTATGTTGGCTCTGTGTTGCCAATAGCTCACGCCACGTGTTGGGGGGCCTTTGGAAGTGTAACAATCAGTCACTGTCAGACTTAAGGGAAATATTTGGGGTTCATTCATCAAGGTGGATGGAGGTTATTTCTAACATTTTGTCCCCCTGAGTTAACCTGATGTTGTGTGCGATGGCCCTTTTTGCGGTGATATTAGGAGGTCCGCTCGTGTGTACACAATTATGTGCAGGCTTTCGGTTTGTGCATCGCATTCTGCTCCAGTGATGGGTTCTGAATGGAACTCGGATGCAAACCCTCCATGCCGCTGGCACATTTGCCCTCTCAGCAGTACTAATGCTGCGTTGCGTTGAAACGGGACATAAAAACACTGAAGGGAATGGGGAGGCCAGGGCTATTTTCTGTATTCAATGGACGGTCATGTTTTAAAAACTCCAGGCTTCATTAAAATTAAAAAATGTTATCCACAGAACATCCCTGAAGGAGAGTCCAGACTGCTGTACTCGCTGTACGGGGTCATCGAGCACAGCGGCACCATGCGATCGGGTCACTACACCGCTTACGTTAAATCGCGGAACCACAACGCTCCGCTTTGTGACCTGGTTCTTCGAGGAGCGTTTCCTGAAGGTAACCCGGTTCAACTTACAAAAATAAACATAAAAACAAACCTCTGTATCGTGAATAACGCATGGAATCTGTTTGTGTCTTTATAGAGTCGAGTGCTGAGCCGGCCAGGGGTCACTGGTACCACATCAGCGACAGTCACGTGCAAGCGGTGTCGCTCAGCAAAGTACTGAGCTCGCAGGCTTACCTCTTATTTTATGAACGAGTGCTGTAACGTTACTGGAAGATCGTTTTCTTAGCTGCTGAATCTGCCAAGGAATATTTATTTTAATTGAACTACACAGACAAGTGGCCTGGGGGGTTTTGGAACGAATATGGGGTTTAAATGATGAGCACCGCTGTCAGCCAGACGTTCCAGCGCTGGCCAACTGGAACAGTAGAATGAATGAGCATTAAGAAGAATGTACTTAATGGAAGGACGGGGCTGACTGGTTCTGGTGCTGTGGCTACTGGACCTCTGCAGTCTCTTCCAGCAGCTGCACTTATGCAATAAATTGTGTGCGTTTAATATTATACAAATATTACACGATCCTTTTTGACCAAACATGTTTTTATTATTTCGTTCAAACAATAGTTCTGCTATTTTTTATTTTATTTCTCCTTATTTCAATGAAAAGCTGTAGGCAACTTAAAATCCCACACATCTGGTTTGTGATTTTCATACTCCTTTATGGCTGGACCAACTAGCCCTTGGTGGGGGGGATGAAGAACTCATAAGGGTCTTTAACACGTTGGCCGGTTCTAAAGATTATTCACTAAGGGAAGCGTATAAATGATGTAAACGTCTGCATAATCTTAGCATTCTGATCGCCTCCTCTAAAATGTGTTCAGTTTACAACCAGACCACTGTATAAAGTGGCCTTTTTCATGAACGTCTGTAGCCATTTCAGGAAAAATTGGGCTTATACCCTTCATTACTAGTTAGAAGAAGGATAAAAAACAAGATAATTCTAGCTATCCCTTCTCGCTGTGTATAATGCTTTCCTAGTGCCAGGATATTTACTTGTCCTTTGAAGAGCCGGGAAGGAGAGAAGCAAAAGGTAGGCTTCCTTGAATATGGGTCTGTAACCACTTTCCATGGTATGTGCAGGAGTAAGTGTCCCATAGCAGATCAAGGGATATCCTGCCATCAAATCGGGGAACCCTAGATCAGACCGGAAAGATTAAATTCTTAATTAAGTGTCTTTTCCTGGTAATTATATCAAAAAATGGGGCGCATAAACATGTAAAAAAGAAAAAACAAGAATACAATAGTGTAATAAGTTCAAATATCAAAAATATGAGTGATGATAACGTGATGCACTCACAAAAGTAATATGCAAACGAGGCCCATCGAATGTAAGGATAATCTTCTGAATGTCTGGAATGGAAATGAAGAAGACCACAAATGGTGCAATATCAGGAAACTATATTTAATAAGGAAAGAGCTAATGAAAAACTCACAAATAAGGTGGCATAACCGAAATGTTATGCGAACAAACGGAATAAAAACGTCCAGCAGATCAAAGGTGTCCAAATATAGTACGGTCTCAACGCGTTTCGCCAAGCTTTGTTGGCTTCTTCAGGAGAAAAGTCAAAATATTCCGGCAAATGATCTATAGGTCCGCATCATAAAAAACCTTCATTTTATAGGGAGTTCCGGATGGTTGTCGTCATGCCGTAACGGGACCGTGTATGGGCGTTCTGGTTATTTCGTCATTACGTAGTAGCGTGTTGACGCCGTCTCTCCGCGTCATCGCGTAGTCGCGTGCTGACGCGGCCATATCTCCACACAACACCACGCCCATCCCACAGGCAGCATCGGAACAGTTCATCCAAGGGAACGCCGAGACGGACCCTGCGATTTCTTTTCACTACTGGTTATTGGATGCCTCGGACCGGGTATACAGAGACAAAGTACACGAAAAAACAAGATATAATCAATAAAAAATATATATTAAAAACCAAACAATGAGTATGTGTGTATTCTTTAAATAATGAGGTAGGTAATGTGTATGTAATGTAGAAAAAACATGTATATAGTATGTATTCAAAAAACAATAAGGTAAGCAATAGGAATATATATATATGGATAAAAAAGAGGAGAAGAAAAACCCAAAGGAGAACCTATGGCCAAAAAGTGGTATGAAGGAAAAAAGGAGAAAAAAAAGGAAGGTCTAAAAATCAATGATGAATTGGATAAAAATATGTGATAAAAATAAAAATATAATATAAAAATATGATATAATACAATATATATATGTGTAAACAATTTTAATATGTATGTTTAATACTGAATGATATAATTAATATTGTAAAAAATAGTGCAATCAAAAATGTATATTGATATTTAAAAATAATGATGAGTGATTAATGTAAAATAGTTATGTGATATTAAAAAATATAGAAATACAAATTTATATTATAAAATGTAGTGCAATTAAAAATACATACAATAATATATATATAT
>VKOC01009842.1:0-14112 GCA_009364415.1 Spea multiplicata | reverse complement strand
CAGCGCTGTATACAGTAATATAAACCCCCTCCGCTGTATACAGTAATATAACCCCCAGCGCTGTATACAGTAATATAACCCCCAGCGCTGTATACAGTAATATAACCCCCAGCGCTGTATACAGTTATATAACCCCTCACGCTGTATACAGTAATATAACCCCCCCTGAGTCGGGGTGTTTAGTAGATCGGAGATCAGATAACAGAGTGAGAATCATACAAATGGCTGATATGCAGCTGCCTGAAAACTTTATATTATGGGGCAAAAACTACAACTGGGGCAAAAAAAGAAAAAAAAACATTTTTAATGCTGATAAATGGTATATTTTTTGTTATTTCACTGATTTACTGTATTTCTAAAATACAACATTTACAGAACTGTCCGGCGCGGCCACTCAGGCTTTGAACTCGGCTGGATTTGCCAGAGAATTAGTAAAATGTTAGCACCGGTGCTCGTTTCAGTAGATGTTTATAGAGCGAATGATTTAAGTATAATTTAGGGTATTGGGATGGTTTTGGTCCAGTAGTCACTGGTAGTCCAGATAACTGTCCGTGGAGCGGAGCAGAGGAATTCTTCAGCTAGGGGCTTCTGGTTCTGTGTAAATGCCAACTCACACCCTAAACTTGCGAGGAGGGCTCTCGCCACCAAATGTGTCGGTTTGTCTCAGTCTGTCAATTCTTGTCAGATCCCTTGAATTTATGGATTGTATTAAGCGCTGCGTAAACTGTTGGCACTATATAAAATAAGATAATAATAATAATAATAATAATAATAAACATAATCCACATTAGTGCACAATGTCAGTAGGTGGCTGCAAAAGCAAGTTACGTGACATCAAGGAAGATGCAAGATGTTTAGTCGCTGTGATCAGTCCAGCCTTTGAGTTTGGGCATTCTGGGAACTCTCACAGGTAGCTGTTTATAAACAGGACCTAGAAGCAACTCGTGTCTGAAACAGTCACTGCTTATTAAAAGGGAGAGTGCTTGCAGTAAGAACAGTAAAGATCTGGAATTCCCTGCCTGCAGAGACATCTGTAATCAGGGCCAGACAAATTTCCCGGTGGGCCGGTCGGTCGGTCCGTGGGCACAGGCGGCAGACCAACACTCAAAACAGCCGCTAAGCGGCTGCGAGCGCAATTGAAAGCTGCCACCGGGCCGCCTTCTTCGGCCACCGGCGCCTAATGAAGTTAAAGGGGCTGGAGTGCACGCGCCGCCCAATGGTAGTGCCTCAGCACTTCCTCCCACGTCTTAAAAGGGGTGGGACGAAGAGCTGAGGGACGGCCATTGGGCGGTGCGGTGCTTGCACGCCAGCCCCTTTAACTTCATGAATGCTGGCCTTCACCCGCTGTCCTCACCAGACACCAGAAGCAGTGGTAAATCGGGGGAGGGCAGTGTTATATGAGGGTTAAAAGGATTTTCTGGAGGCAGAGTGCCCCATGATATGGCTTTTAACCCCCTTTATGCCACTCTGCCTCTAGAAATGCCTTTTAACTTCCTGTATGCCACTCTGCCTCCAGTTGGGTCCTGCCAGATGGTGAGTTGGGTCCTGCCGGATGGTGAGTTGGGTCCTGCCGGATGGTGAGTTGGGTCCTGCTGGATGGTGAGTTGGGGGCTGGATGGTGAGTTGGGTCCTGCTGGATGGTGAGTTGGGTCCTGATGGATGGTGAGTTGGGTCCTGTGGTTTCCAGGTTCCTCTCTGCTCCTCCTGGTGGTCTTGTCACAAAATGCTGTCTGTTCTGGATGTTCACACTATTAGACTGACACTATAGCTTACTGTAACCAGCTGCAGTAAACACTTACTCAGAGTGGCTTTAACTGGCTGCCATGGAGTGCGCACACTCAGTGGAAGTAGATGTGAACAGCTGCAGCAAGCACTACAAGAAAAATAGTGTACACTCAGACTGGTGTGCAGTCAGTAGAGTTCTATGCACTCATTCTGGGGTCTCCCAGAGCGAGCACGCAGCTCACACAGTCGTTGTCGTCACCGCCTGTCTCCATGGCAACAGGCTGTCATCTGCAGGACTTCCAGAATCAAGGTGTCTTTTTATAGAAACACAAGCTGGAACATCGCCCCGCCAGCGAATGGCTGCCAAGTGGCTGCACACCCGCTTCGGGACACCCCTCCGTCATACGGTGAAACTCGGGGGTCCGCGCTCTCTTATTTAAAGTTAATATTGTGAAAATGCAGGGCAAATTCACCCCAACCCAAAGGATCTCCTGATGATAAGACATCGTCCCGCTGCCATCGAACGTGCTTCTTTATGCCATTAAACCAACGAGGCAGAGATTCCCAACAAAGAAGTTGAATCAATATTTTTCGCTAAACTCTGGGAATTCTACCCCAAAAGACCCTCTTAGTTCCTCCAGACAGTATCAGAATCTCACAGTAACGCCGCAGGTTTAGAATCCTTTCTTCCAAATTCAGACTTTTTCTCAATATACATTTAACCCTTTGAATTATTCTTTTTGGCTCTTTAGTGACTATGTAGTTCAGGGGCATCCGGCCTGAGCACAGCTGGGAAAGGGCCACAGATGGACAGATAGGTGTTATAGGCATCTGCTCGGATCTGGCGCTAGACAGTAGAGCGCTTACGTTCAAATATTCCAAATCCATTTGTGAAGGTGCAAAATACTGTGGAAGAAAAGCCCACTCTCATTCCTCTGCCACAGGTGACATTTTTCAGGTGGTCTCTTTGGATCTCAAGCTCCGACGATGGCCAGGCAGGGTATGGAGCTGCCCCTACAGCTTGTTACTGAGTTTAATGAGATCACAAGGGTCGTGTCCACTAGGAATCCATCTCTCCTCAGACTGTAAATGTGTCGTATATGGGACTGTCTGGCCTAACGTTGCCTGGACTGGAGGCTCTGGGCTCCCCTCGGGCAACAAGAGTCAATCAATATCTTGCAGCCAGTTATGGCCTCTGGGGTATTGTTAATGGTCTCACCGCCAGTTAACTGAATCCTCCCCACTGGGGCTTGTTAATAGGATGCGGTGGCTGTGCTGGGAGGGGACTTAATCCCCCCTCAGCCCTCGATCTCTGCCGAGCTGGTCCCAGCCGAGAGAGCAGGATCTAGTGTGGCACTCGGAAGGAGCACCACTGAGGTATGTGGGGACCCAGGAACGTGGTGAGGGGCAGCGAGAGGCCTCCAGGGATCCAATGTACATAGTGATCAATAGATCCAAATATCCAGTAGAATTAATCCATTAGGAACTGTCTGTAAGACATGAACTTTATGTCTCCATGAACACATGTGGCCTGAAGAAGTTACTCGGTGTTGAGATATCGTTATGTAAGTTATCTTTTCCTTAAACCAGAGGTACCGGTGCCTTAAAATAAAACAGATACAAGACCTGATGAAAATGTTTGTCACTTGGTTGAGGGCCCCGTGACTGGTAAATGAGGAACACGATCCATTTCCATGCAGGGCTTGTAATGGGCCCTATGGCTGAATGAAGAATTCCAGAGCATCCTTCCGTATAATGTTTCACACCCATTAGAATGTTCTCCAATGGTCTGACCTCGTGTTGGGTACAGCGTGCTCTCCAGATGTTGTATAACTTCGACTCGCATTGTGATTAGCCAGCATTAGGTTGAACGCATGAGTGCTGTAGTTTGGTGGCTCTTATTGGCTTCCCGTGCATGTTCAGAAGGTGTTAGTAGGTTCTGGGTTCTGCAGAATGTTCAGATCTCTGTGTTCGGTAGGCTTGCCATGCTGCGGAGAACGTTACTTGCCGTGTTCTGTTAAATAGTCTATGATGTGATCAGAAGGTGTTGAATGTTTGGAGGGGCAGTAGAGAACTGCGTGTTCTATGGAACGTTCCATGTTCTATGTAACCTGCTCTGGAGAACGTTGTCTACTCTGTACAGTGGAGTCTGTGTTATATGGTCAGTCCTTCTTTGAACACTTTTCAATCCTCTATAGACTTCTTCGTGTTCTGCCCCATCACCTCTTCTTAACTGCTCACGAATAATGCCCAAAAAACTACATCATGGGCCATGTAGCTGGGGCAGCACCAGGGTACCATGTACGGTTTGGTGTGTAGGATCAGCAGTCATCCAGAGAGTACATGGGATGTTCGTCCCCGGTAAAAGCACCCCGTCCAAATCCTCTCGTTATTGCGGTGTCATTGAAGTTAAATCTCAGCGAACCACCGGCGATGTAATAAGGATTACCGCGGGCCTGGAATACGCAGGGATCTCGCCGGTATCACTCAGTATTCACTAAAGCTTTTTGCACAGTCCTTATTCTGCCTATGGGGTTTCCTGTATTACATCACGCATCACGTTATGCATGCAGATTAAGTATGACATCATCTAACGGATAGCACAGCCCCTGGCTGCACATTCCAAGCTGTGTCTGACCCCCCCCCCCCCTTTTAAGAATTTGGCTTATAGGCCCGATCTTCTGTGATGCTTTCTTACTTCTTTAGGGAAGGTGGCTTTGTTAACGTGGCATTTTATATAGTTATTACTGGGGGGGTGCTCTTAATGAATGTCACACCCAGTTGGAAGCTGGGTATATAATACCCCGTGCTACCCCACTGCGCGACTCAGAACTCTGTGTCTGTTTGAGGACAACTCTGCACATGTACTCACTGCTAGCCTGTGTCCCCAACCACTTTCCCCGTAAGACATCTCCATGTACCTACTACCCTTCAGTCGCATACTCTTTATGTCCCGTCATCGTGTTTTTCAAAGTCAAAAAAACACTTTCCGGCATCCTTGGTGTATGTTAGTAGTTATGTGACATTGTTCATCGGGGTTCTGTGAAAGTGGATCCGTTCACGCAGATTCTCCAGGGCAGCGGGGCAGATTCTCCAGGGCAGCGGATTTGGTAAAATCTCAGGGAAAATTAACAATTTTTTTCATTATGACGGGGCAGATTATCATTTCTTTTCAGGTTGATGGGCAGATTATCATTTTTTCAGGGTGACGGGGCATATTTTCCGTCTTTTCAGGGTGACGGGGCAGATTCACCATCTTTTCAGGGTGACGGGGCAGATTACATGTCGCTTCTACCTGTATATATGTTGATTGGATGCACATGGCGGGCTGTGCGTGTATACGTGTATATGTGGAGGGCATACAGCACGTTCTATGTTTCCAGACACAGCCTGCTGGCCCCGTTCCAGCGTGTTCTGCCCCCTCCGCGCCCCCTCCGCTCCCCTCTCCCCGTCTTCCCCCTCCTCTCCTCAGCCAACGAGGAGACCTGCCGGGATCACGTGAGCTGCTGTTTCTAGACAAAGGAAATTCTCCGTTCTTTTCCCCCTTTGGTCCCCCGACCCATCCACCCTCCCCTCCTTCCAATCTGAGCTGCAATATCAGGACAGAGAGAGGGGAAAAGGGGGGGATAGAGGGAAGGAGGGAGAGAGGGAGGAGTGGGGGTGCAGGGGGGGCGTGAGGAACGAACACCTGACTGCATCCTCACTGCCGCTCGGCTCCAGGGTTTATGGGTACGTCCCTTAACCTTTATTTCTGGTCTTTTTGTCAGTTGCCGGGGTTGCTGTGGGGGGCCGACAGGGGCCGGTGTGTCTGCAGGGTGTGAGTGCCGTGTTGCAGTGATTGCGAGGGAGAATGGGGACACGGGAGCGACTGAGGACGCGCTGCTGAGCGAGACTAGCTTTTTAATTTTTTTGGGATTGGGGCTGGCGCCCTCCAGCCTCCGTCTCTGTGCCAGGAAGGGGGATTCCTTGTGACGGCTGAGCCTGGCTGCCTCGCTGGCACTCACAGGGTTAATGGTGGCATATTCCGTGTTTATGTGTGCCGGTTTAATGCGATGCGCTTTAAGGCAGGGATTCCCTGCCGGATCGTCACGTCGTGGAAACCGCTCTGTATTGTTTGCCTGTGTACCTGGCGTGTGTACACGGTACAGTTGATGCATGCGTGTTCGTGTGTATAGATCCAGGGTGCTGCTGCGGGGCGCTGTGTTTATAAATGACGCAAATATCTGCTTTATTACCACTTCCTCATCCCGCGTTAGCGTTACACGCGTGCCAGACGCATGTAACAGGTATATTATTACTTCCTCTTACTTGGTTTGCATCACACGTGATGCTGAGTACTGAGCAGGGATTATTTGGTTATGTGTGTCTGGAACAAGCCAGGTGTGTATCTGGTGCCGATCCGGTGTATATATGGAGCAGATTAGGTATATGTATGGAGCGGGCCAAGTGTGTATCTAGAGTCAATCTGGTGTATATATGAAGCGGGGCAGGTGTGTATCTGGAGCCAATCTGGTGTATATATGGAGCAGATTAGGTATACGTATGGAGCGGGCCGGTGTGTATCTGGAGCCGATCCGGTGTATATATGAAAGCCGGTTGGCATGGTGTGATCTGAGGCCAATCTTGTGGATTTTGTATAATATGAGCAGATTAGGTATACGTCTTATTGGAGCGGGCCAGGTGTGTTTCTTGAGCGATCCGGACTTTATGTGTAATATGAGTAGCAGATTTAGGTTTTTAATTATCGTTATTGTGTGAGCGTGGCCGGTGTGTATCTGGAGCCGATCGCGGATGTTATATATGGAGCAAGGATTAGGTATACGTTATGGAGCGGACTAGGTGCTGTATCTGGAGCCGATCCGGTTGATCATATGGAGCAAGATTAGGTATATGTATGGAGTGGGCCAAGTGATGTTATCTGGAGCCTGATCTGGGTTTTGGAGCAGATTAATCTGTATGTATGCGAGAGGGCCAAACTATAGTGTGATATCTGGGAGCAGATTAGGTATAGTATGTTTTGTTTAGAGCGGGTCTAGGTGTGTTGTATTCTGGAGCTGCTTGTGTATTGAGCGATTTAGGTGTATGTATGGAGAGGGCCAAGTGTATATATGGAGCAGATTAGGTATATGTATGGAGCGGGCTAGGTGTGTATCTGGAGCCGATCTGGTGTATTTGGAGCAGATTAGGTGTATTTATGGAGCAGGCTAGGTGTGTATCTGGAGCCGATCTGATGTATATATGGAGCAGATTAGGTGTATGGATGGAGAGGGCCAAGTGTGTATCTGGAGCAGATTAGGTATATGTATGGAGCGGGCTGTAAACATTTGTCTTTATTTAACTTTTATATTTTTTCTTATTACACAATTACACAAAAATACTCTACGCTCTCATAGACATCGAACAATCACAAACATAAAACAGGTTTATCCCCCCCAAAACAAGAAAATATATTGGGGCTCTTTTAGTCGATTTGTGTTTCCTGCCTTTCCTGAGGTAACATATCTTCTCCTGTAATGCCTGATGAGGTTGGAGAATCTGAGGCGGTTCCTCCGCACAGAACCTCTCCAGATCCTTCACATTTGGAGGTCGACGCTGGTGGACTCTCCCCACAGGTTTTCTATGGGGTTCAGTCAGGGGACTGGGTGGCCATGGCAGGGCCTCGATTTTATGGTCAGTTCACCATTTGCGTGTTGATTTTGATGTACGTTTTGGATCATTGTCCTGCTGGAAGATCCGAGGCCTGTTTTAAGCTTTCTGGCAGAGGCAGTCCGGGTTTCGGTTAATGTCTGTTGATGTTCGGTAGAGTCCATGATGCAGTGTATCCTAACAGTATATCTCCTGTCAGAAAAACAGCCCAAAACATTAAAGAGCCACCACCATATTTATCTGTGGGCATGAGGTACATCTCCATATGGCTTCCTCTCTGTGCGCCAAACCCACCTCTGCTGTTTATTGCCAAAAACCTCTATTTTGGTTTTGTCTGATCATAAAACCCGATCCAATTTGAAGTTCTGGTCAGGTCCGGCCAAAGGACGATGGTTAAGTTTGTTTTCAAGGTTTTTTTCCTTGAGTCCCTCCCAAACGACTCGTGCGGATGTGGGTGACGTCGGATTGGGGTTTTGGGGACTTTCTGTCCCGAAGACGCTACTAACTTCTACAATTCTCCAGCTGTGATCCTCAAGAGATTTTTGGTCCGCTCGAACCATCCTCTTCGAAGTGAGTTGAGACGATACAGACACGCGTCATTTTCTTACAGCCCCTTCCCATTTTGCTCTCAAAAAACGTTTGCCACTCATCACAGTGATATTCATTGGGCTTACCCATTGTGGTGAATGGCTAAGGGAATTTGGCCCATGTGTTACCTAATATTTATACCCCTGTGAAACAGGAAGTCACTGTCAAACAATTTCCTGTTCCTAGACACCCAGGTGTACAAAAAATACATATATGGAGTGGGCCAGGCGTGGATCTGGAGCCGATCCGGTGTATATATGGAGTGGGCCGGGGCGGATCTGGAGCCGATCCGGTGTATACATGGAGTAGGCGGGGTGCGGATCTGGAGCCGATCGGGTGTATATATGGAGTAGGCGGGGTGCGGATCTGGAGCCGATCCAGTGTATATATGGAGTATGCCCGGTGCAGATCTGGAGCCGATCCGGTGTATATATGGAGTATGCCGGGTGCAGATCTGGAGCAGGCTAGATATGGGTCTTAAGTTTTTTTTTTTTTTTAAACCCATAATATAGAAACACGTGAATAAGTAGCAGGTCCCTGTAAACAAACACATGGAATACACGGAACATTAACAGGTTCTAGGTGTCGGTTTTACCCCAGGGCAATAAATCAATCAATAAATCGCGAGCGATGCGGTTCCACTATCTGGTGGGTTAATCGAATTAGGCGGAATGATTCCATTCATTGAATTGGGAATAATTCTTCACTTTTAAACCAATTCACCAAGAGCGCAGGATGAAAAGCCATTTGAAGAAGTGAAGCGCTGGACGAGGCGCTCGCTCTGCTCTCCCGGGATTCAGTCGAGGTCACAATCAGAATGATCTGGATTTATAGGACTGAGGGTAAAGGGAAATCACCTATTTTTCCGTATCGCTTCGTCAGTCGATACTTTTAAGAAGTGATTGAGGTGAACCCTGTTTCGGAAGGATCCAGACACTCTGTTTAGGTTTATATTAAGGGGATTAATAATTCCTCCCCGGCTGCAGTACCGTTAATGGGAGCCACCAGCTGCCACCCACCAAAATATCAGCAGCTATTATCTGAATTTCACATAGATTGGCAAACTGATCGCAGGCAGAATTCTATGCAGTGAGTGTGATAATAGGCATGATAATCATATAAATCATACATGTAACATATAAATCATACGTGTAACATATAAATCACCCTCAATCCCCCAAAAATCAAAAAGCTAGTCTTGCTGATCTGGGCGGATTCTCAGGGTTTTTACCCCAGTCTCAGGGGGGAATGGGTAGAATCTCTGGGGTTTTACCCCAGTCTCGGGGTGAAGGGGCAGATTCCCAGGGGGTTTAGCCCAGTCTCAGGGTGAATGGGGCAGATTCTCAGGGGTTTTACCCCAGTCTATACGTTTTGCTATACATGCTGCTATAGGTGCTGCTATATGTTCTATACGTGCTGGTATACATGTTGCTATAGGTGCTGCTGTATGTTCTTCTATACATGCTGCTATACGTGCTGGCATCAAGAAGGTATAAAGCAGGGTTGACCCAGACCAGGTAGCACGGTAGGCAAGAAGCCTCCAATTAATGTCTCGTGTGCCTCCCACACCTGTGCAGGCATCTGAACTACTACCTCTAGGGTGAGAGATGGTGCCCCCGATGCAGGTGCCCCCGGTATAATGTATACGGCCCCTATAGAGTCAGTGAGCAGCGTTCGGAGATCTGTTAGGAGTAACTCCCCATAATGATATAATGAAGAAATACCACGCGTGACATTCCCCTGCGCTGTAATGAGAGTGCAGAGAGCGCAGAGGGCCACGTTCTATTCATGAGATGCGGGGAGTGCAAATACCCTGAACGTGACACGTAAACGGGTTATAAGCGCTAGAGATAAATGTGACAAACACACGTTAACTGCACACAGAGCACCACGGCGTGGGTACAGAGTTCCATTGTGTTAGTACATGGTTCCATTGGGTGGGTACAGAGCGCCACGGCATGGGTACAGGGTGCCATTGGGTGGGTACAGGGTGCCATTGGGTGGGTACAGGGTTCCATTGGGTTGGTACAGAGCAGACTGTACAGCGAGCGTGCGGGGGGGCACTTATGAAGGTTTGATCCCCTGAGCCGGGGGGGGGGGGTGTTGTTGCGGCTGCTGTAGCTCTGGCTGAGCTGATCCGCCGTGGAGCAGCTGGGGGTCCGTCTGAGGACACGGCCTCACGTGACACGGGGCAGGCTGAGACCACCATACGAGAGGTCTGCTTACACAGTATGGAACTAGCTCGGCACTCTGTGTTATACGGGGGGGCACCCTGCTTCCTGTGTGTTATATGGGGGGGTCACACCACATCCTATGTATTTTACAGGGCACACACACCAGGATTTGCCCCATTTAGGGCTTTAGGGGGGGGATTGGTACTGGCTGCCCCACGAGGGATCAGGCACCAGAGACGGGGCCGACACTCCCAGAGCCATCATACCGGATGGGAAGGGAAGGAGTCACCGGCCCTGTCTAAATGTGGTGCTATCTGTAAAAAAAATGGGGGCAGATGGAGTCCAGATAGCCCACCCACCACTGGAACAGAAGTAACGCGTTACCAAAACGTAATAAATACGTCTAGAATTATTATTTACTGAGTAATATGAAAGAGGATGAACATTATCTCATGGAGAGGGTTTTAAGGATGAGGTGTGCTGGGTCAGTGTATTGGGGGCCGGTGAGGGGCCAGGGGCTGGTCTGTGGGTTTGGGCTTGTAATCCCCCCCCCCACTTCCTAGAAAAGTAACAGTTTTAGTGAAAGTGTCGATTATTTGCCAGCCGGGGCAGGAAGGCAGGAAGGGGAAGCGCATGTTACCCCTGATTAGGGCTTCTGTCACTTTAAATCACTCTGGGGGCCCACTTAACCTTTTAAGTGCCAAGGCTGAATCATTGAGCACTTTCTGCATTCATTCAGATGCCATTTTATTGTTTTTATTTGGTTTTAGATATTTTAGTGATAAATGAAAACAAATCATGTAGGAGCCTCGAATGACTCATAACGAGTCCTGCACCGGTTGCAAAGCAAACGGCAGTATTTAAAGACGATTTATAGCTCACTGGGGCCATGTTGCACACCCCTCTGGTAGGGCCTGTGTATGAGGGGGCTTTCGGGTTGTTTAACCCTTTGCTTTTAATATGTTGGCATTTATTCATCAAAGATGGAGTTTGCAGGTTAAAAAAATATTTTCCCTTCCTTCACTGAACGTTATGGAGGCTCAACCCAGGGAGCTTCTCGTGGATGAAGGGCTATAATAATAATGTATAATGTATAATGTATAGATAAATCAGAGAGCCGGCCCCCTGTATAATGTATAGATAAATCAGAGAGCCGGCCCCCTGTATATAACATGTATATATAAATCAGCAAGCCGGCCCCGACTGTATAATGTATAATAAATCAGAGAGCCAGCCCCCTGTATATAATGATAGATAGAAATTCGCGAGCGCCCCCTTACTAATGTTAGATAAATCAGTGAGCGGCCCTGTATAATGTATAGATAAATCAGTGACCAGCCCCTGTATAATGTATAGATAAATCAGCAAGCCATCCCCCTGTATAATGTATAGTTAAAGCAGCAAGCCGGCCCCTGTATAATGTATAGATAAATCAGCCAGCCAGCTCCCTGTATCATGTATAGTTAAATCGGTGATGGGCCCTGTAACATGTATCAGTGGATAGAAATGCTCAGTCCTTTATTGCTCACAGCTCTGGCACTGTGTGGGTTAAAGCCCTGCTTGGCTCAGTTGGCTGTAATGGGAAGCCCCCCAGACCATGGGGGGAGGGGGAGGGGGTCGGGAGTTCATTAGAGGGGCCTCTCTGCGGGTCTCTGCACTCTGCCCCTGACTCCTTCACCATGAAGAAGGGCACAAAGCGCAGAGGGGCTGGAGCGGGGCCCATGAGCAGGGCTGGCGCGGACACACAGGTGCAGTAAGGGGCCCCTCGCATTATTTGGGGCCCTGGGCCTTTTTCTATGTACATTTAGATGAATGTGACTTTATAAAGTGTCAGGGTTTGGAGAGAAAGTTTAAAGTCAGAGGGAGGAAAACCAAGTGTTTCTCAGCATTTTAGGTTCATGTTAATAGACAGATAAATAATAGATTAATAGATGAATAGATTATTGATTTATAGATAAATGAATATATGGATAATAGAGATAAATACATTGATAAATAATAGCTGGCTGGATAGATGAACAGAATGATATAGATTAATAGATAATAATGAACATATATTAATTAATAGATAATAATGAACAGATATTAATTAATAGATAATAAATAATGAACACATTGATTAATAGATGATAAATAATGAACAGATATGAATTAGTAGAGAATATGTATAAATATTATAATATATCCCAATTCTATATAAATCTATTATAATATATCCCAATTCTATATAAATCTATAATATATTCTAAAATCTATATAAATCTATAATATGTCCTAAAAGCTATGTAAATCTATTATAATATCCCAATACTATATAAATCTATAACATATCCCAATTCTATATAAATCTATAACATATCCAATTCTAATATAAATCTATATACATATCCCAAATTCTATTAATTAAAATCTATTTTAATATTTCTCCAATTCTATATTTAAATCTAACGATATATATATCTAAAATCGTATTAATAAATCTATAATATATGTCCTAAAATAGCGTATGTAAATTAATTATAATACTCCCATACTAATATGTAAATCTATAACATATTCTCCAATTCTATATAATCTTTAACATTATCCAATCTATAATAAAATCTATTTGAAATATATCCCCAATTCAAGTATAACTCTATTATAATAATACATATCCCAATTCTATATAACATCTACCTTATAATATATCCAATTCTAATTAAATAATTTATTATAGATATATCCCAATTCTATATAAAATTCTATCTATTATAACATATCCCAATTCTTTAAGAATCTATATTTAAAAAAACATATCCCAATTCTATATAACTCTATTATAATATATCCCAATTCTATATAACTCTATTATAATATATCCCAATTCTATATAACTCTATTATAATATATCCCAATTCTATATAACTCTATTATAATATATCCCAATTCTATATAACTCTATTATAATATATCCCAATTCTATATAACTCTATTATAATATATCCCAATTCTATATAACTCTATTATAACATATCCCAATTCTATATAACTCTATTATAACATATCCCACCTAATTCTGTAGCGCTGTACAATGTGTTGTTATTATTTATTGTTTTATATAGCGCCATCATATTCCATAGCGCTGTACAATGGGTGGACAGGACATAACAAGTAGTATGTAACAACAATTTGACTTACAGAGACAACAGGTGAGGAGGGCCCGGCACACAGGAGCTTACAATCTAAAGGCAGTTACGGTGTATTACGCAATAGCGCCGTTGTAAATTTATGTTCTGACCTTAATCATTGGTTGGTCTCGTCTTAGACTCAGGATCCATATCTCTGTATCATACATGTTTAATACCCTCACTGTATTACCCTCTACCACTTCTGCTGGGAGGCTGCTCCACTTATCCACC
This sequence comes from Spea multiplicata, assembly GCA_009364415.1. Taxonomy (NCBI): domain Eukaryota; kingdom Metazoa; phylum Chordata; class Amphibia; order Anura; family Pelobatidae; genus Spea; species Spea multiplicata. The sequence continues at coordinate 578 of VKOC01009842.1, read as the reverse complement.
CCCTCTCAGTTTCTCTCCCTTCAAGAACCTTCTTGTTTGGGGGAAATGGCTGTATTTTCTATAATAAAGATGTTTATCTTGGGGGGGGGGGGGGTACTGTCTCTGTTATGTACATTATATCTCGTGATTAGACAGTCCTAGCACACTCTCACTCTCTCTCTCTCTCTCGTCTCCAGGCTGAGAAGAAGCAGCAGCTCGTTGCTGTGATTAACGCCATGGAGGAGACGGTCTCCCGGGAGCCCCAGAAGGAAGAAGAGGCGAGTCCCCCCACCTTGCAGCAGCACACCGACCCAGCATCGCCCACCGTAGCCACCACCCCTGAGCCTGTGGCGGCCGATGCGGTGAACAAGAACGCTTCCAAACCGGCCGATGATGAAGCCGAGTATGAGGTGAGGGTGAGAGCCGGGCATCAAGCTTACAATCTAAAGTGATGAGAATGCTGCTGCCCTCCGAGCTGATCAGAGACGCACTGTGGTATTACTTACTGACTTATATGTCGCCATCACATTCACATTCCGCAGCGATGTACAATGTGTTATTATTATTTATATATCGCCATCATACTCCGCAGCGCTGTA
>VKOC01009841.1:0-10458 GCA_009364415.1 Spea multiplicata | reverse complement strand
AGTGAGAAGGGGTAGATAGGGCAGAAGGGTGTGAGAATGGGTAGATAGGGAGAAAGGAGGGTAGCAAGAATATTGAAGTAGAGTCAGAATGAGAGAGAAAATGAATGGATTAATGTGTGGATGAATTGTGTAAATGAGTGAGAGAATTAATGAATTTGTGAGAATGCATCAATGAATATGTGTAAATAATTTGTGTGAAAGAATAAATGATTGTGTGAATGAATTGTGTGAATGAAAGTGAATTAGTGAGTGACTGTAAAAGTGTTTGTGTTAATCATAGGTGTACAGTTGATTTGTCAAAAAGGCAAATATGGTATAAGCAGGGTGTTTATGGGACAAAAATGGCACAGGCAGGTTGTTTATGGGACAAAGATGGCACAGATAGCGTATTTATGGGACAAAGATGGTGTACACTCGGCTGTTTGGGAACAATGCTGACTCATGCTGGGCTGTTTGGGGACAAAGATGGCATGTCCTATGTGTGTGTAATTTGGGTGCTGGTCAGGTTCTATGTGGGTAATTTAGGGGGTTTTATCTATACCTTTATTGCTGAGTTTTTATGTGATTTCTAGTTGATCTATACCTGCAGTGCTATGTTTCCGTACATTATTATTGTATACCTGCAAATACGGGATTTCTATGTCTGATTCTATCCCTCCAGTGCTGAGTTCACATGTGAGCAATAATAATAATAACAATATTAATATATATATATATGATTGTTAACAGCAGTCACACTCCCATCATGCCCAGGCAACCAGTACATGCTAGTACCTGGGTATGCCTGGGCACCTGCCCCTTAAGCCCGCAGCAACTGTGACTGCGTCTGCAACTCTAGGAGGTCGGGCAGCCCCAACCAGGGCCGGCCTTAGGGGTGTGCGGCTGCACAGGGCTTAAATTAAAACATCGGGGTAGAGGGGACAGTTTTTTTGCTTTCAAAAAGGTGCATTTTTTATAATTAAAAGGTCTATCCCACAGAGGAAGAATGATCCTGGAAAACTTGCACAACTTGCATAAATCTATGTCAGGTTTCCTTGCCTCCAATTTAATTTAAAAATCAGGTCCACCACTACAAGGTTTGGCTAAATATTAGGGAGGACCCATAGTGACATTGCTGCACAGAAACATTGCATCACCATGCATCACCTGCATCTTGAGGAGATCACAATGGAGCAGTGATGGATTCCTGAACAAGGAATAGTAAATAAAATAGACAACTGTGTCTGTCTATGTACTATACAGGTGAGGCTACTACAACATCAAATGTGATGATCAACTACTGATACCACTCGCTGATGTCACATCACATTGGTATGGGTGGGATTTATTAGCCCCACCCATGCTCCACCTTATCATGCCTATGCCCCACCTCTTGAGCATGGCTAGTATCCCCTCATGTTTATTTCTATATTTTTAGGTATTGTGTAATGATATTGATAATATTATTATTCATTTAGATTACATTTTAGTGATTTTAGCATCCCATAAGATTTTGCATTGTTCTTGTTAAGTTATTTTATTCATATAAATACAATGATGTTATTGTTAATCCATTTAGAATATTGGCAGTTTTTAGTGCTTTGTTATCTTGATTTCTATTGTTTTGCTGCTATTCTTTGTGATTATTATGCTTTCTCTTAAAAAAATGTGTTTTCCTTATCAATTGCTATTACAAGGCTATACCATTAAATTAAATAATGTGGTTAATACATTTTTAATATAATCTACTAGGAAATATATATATTTTTTACTGACAATGATTTTATACACTGTTTACGTTTCAGTGTAAATACATTATTTGTTCTAAAATTCCATATAGTCATCTTCAATGTACAAAAACTTTGTATCTCGTTAAAGTGAAAAATATTGCTTCACTTTAGACCAGCCCCGGAGCATGAAATAGGTGTAGGGGCACCATGACCGGGGAAGGAACGAGGAGCACCCCATGACCTAACAAGGGGTTAAAATATTGGTTAGATACATACATCCTCTGTGACTACTTGGCCCCTGTGTGAACTTTTGCCCCCACACTCTGAATGTTCAGGAACAGGAAGAAGGGGAGGGCACTGGGTGTCATCAACTAAATACATTTGGGGACCTGCTCACAGATGAGCTTGTAGGTTTTTAAGTAGGCGAAATTCCCACCCTCCCTTCCCTCTTTTTATTGTTATATCGTCTTGTGTGGCGGTTGGTGTTTATATTTTGGTCATTGTTAATATGTGGTTGGCTGGTTCGGTGCTTGAGACAACTATCTAAGGTATGGTTGTACTCGTGGTGCACATGCCTCAGGGCGGAAGTGCAGAACACTCCCTGGGCGCCTTGCTCAGGTGATACGTTGGGTGACGTGTGGTTGCTGGGCTTTGGACGCCGGCAGCCTCTACAGGTGACGTGGTTTGATACGCCCTTACCAGCCCTATAGATGTACGGTGTTATATGGTTGGCTTGTAGCCAAAAAATTTGTGGTTTATAACGTTTAAGAAATATGATAATGAGTGTCACGGTTGGGGGATAATACTGGGATTTTGGCCGTGGCCAAATTTATCCAAAATCGAACAATAAAGCAATTTTTAATTACATGCATTGTCTATGTGCCTTTTTTGGGGAATGGGGCCGAAGTTGACGATACTAAGGTCAAGCTATTTGCTCATATACACAAAAATATGATGTTTTATGGTAATGTGATTAACACAACAGATATGATAAACAATCAAATATAAATGAAGATAGGGAGAGGTTCTTCCTCATTCTTCATTCCATGAAACCTCTTCCTATCTCAACCTAAACATTTAAGAACAAAAAATATACTTAGTTTAAAATTTGAATCCACTGAGTATTATACTTAATTGTGAATCTATCAAAATAAGCAATGGTATTCACTATAAACATTGCAATAGCTCAATGAAGTCAATCACTAAAAGTTATTAGACTAGGCAATATGCAAACTTCATATGGTACCTCTAGAGTATGGTACTTTTAACAGTGATTGATGTTTCCATTAACATACAGTTTTGTTTTCAATTACACATTTATCATCATTTGAAGTTTATGTGTCAGATCTATTCGTAGAGTTTCTATATACTAGGGAAATCTTTATGTTTGAAACAGTAACATAAATTCTCTAGCTGATTACAGTCAATATATCAAAAGAAAAAATATCACAAACCATGTCCAGTGTGGTAAACTTATAAACATGGCAAAACTAGGTAAATGTCAGTTTTTTCTATTAAAGTATCATTTAAGATATAGACATAATCTATCTATCTATCTATCTATCTATCTATCTATCTATCTATCCACATATCTATTTATTATATTAATAACCTACAACCTGCATTCTTAAAAAAATAAATTTGCTTCCATATCTTCTGCTTGGGACCTTTACAACAATCAAATCATCTTCCTCCAAGCAGTCCCTCAACTTCTGTCTCATTCCTCCACCAACACCTAATAGACTGTAGAGCAGAGCCCTCTTCTCCTTCTGTATTAGTTATGTCTTATGTGTGTTTGCGTTCATGCAAGCTGTTCAATTTTGTATTCTCCCTCATTGTAATACATTTTACAACATTTCTGGTGAATGCAATGAACGTAACAATACTAACTATGTTTTGATAATATTTTTTCTAACAGTTTAATTTTCATGATTAAAACAATGGTTTATTGCTCTTCTTAATAGTAAGCAACTTGCTAATTAAATGTAAAATGTTGTCAGCAAAACAGTTCAGACGAATGATCATAGAAGTAAGCATTATTCAAAATGTCCATATTATTATAATAAATGCCAAAGAGAGGGTAATAATTCAAAGCTATTTGCTGTTGTGTAAATTCTATATATACTAAAAATGTATTTTGTTATTAACTACTATTAACACCCAGCAGTGTTTTGGGATTCATTTATTTTATAATGCCTCATCAAATATGTAATTATAATTTGTTTGTACAACATTCAACATTAAATCCTTACACAACATCTCCATTACTTATTTAAAATGTACAAAAATCTATTTCTGGAATACAGAAAACTTTTTAAATGAGCCAATATTAAATGGAGTTGTAAAGGGAAGATAGCTATCTCCTAATCATGTCTAAAACATATATAGCACATGATGCATTATGAATTGGAGATTGGCCAATTTGCCAACAATTTGGTATTGTTGTCATGCATTGAACACACTCAAAATAATGGTGTTTTTGTTAATACAGTATATGAATATTAATTCTTAGCAAGACCATGACAAAGTCACTTCCCTGATCATATTTGCCCTAATTCATTTCATTTTTCATTTATATTACTATGAATAATCTGGCTAGGATAGAAAGATTTTTATTCAACTGGCACAGCAAACTACTTTGGAATTCATTGCACTTCATGTTTAAATCATCAAAGTACTGCAATCTCCTTAGGCAAGTGCTTAAAATGGGAAGTTATCTTTAATTCCATTCTATTTCATTATAACCACATTATACATGAAACTTAGTGCTTGTGGCTTGTAAGGCATAGCTACTCAACTTATTACAGAGTATTGGTGATAAAGCATGAAAAACAATTTTTCCAGTTTATATATGACTAAAATTGGCCCTAATGGGAAACGTTGAGTCAGCTATATTTTCTATACCTGATATTCAAAATCTATTTGGTATGGAAAAAATAAATATGGAAAAAACTAATATCATCATTATAATTCTACATACTGCACTATATCTGGGTTGTACTGTGCAGTTGGTTAAACTCAAGTTGTGAGAGTAGCTTCCTCTCACGGTGCTGAGTAGCTAGCTAGTCACCTGGTGTGGATGTAGGTCTTCTATCCATCTAAAGTTCTCTCCCTTCATCCATCCCCTCTCTGCTGTAGTAGTAACAGCAATCCATCAGTTCCAGGTACACTTGTCTTGTCCATGTATATGTTTTAGTAGCCCACTTGTCGTTAGATAGCCCTGGTTCCTCAACAACTAATGCGGACTTTGTTAATCAGGGCGAAGTCTGAGCCTGTATGTCTCTCTTATTTTGTCCTCTTATATTATTGCGTTAAGGACTCTAGACCATTACATTAGGTTAGAGGGTGTGCCTGAAATCTTCAATATTGTGCAGGAGGTCGTCTGAGGTCATGTTCCTGTCCCGTTGTCCAAGGAGAAGATGACGGACAACAAGGACTTTTTGGATCAGTGGACGCAGACAGAAGAGAAAAACGGAAGAACAAGAAGATGCAAGATCAGAAGCAGAGCTGCGCAGCACAGAGACATGCACACAAAAGCTGAGATGGTAGGGAGACATTTCGAGAGAGCCTAAGAGAGCGTTAATATGAATGTGAGAGAGGGTACAAGTGCATGAGAGAGTGAATGAGGAAGAATGACAATGAATCCAGCTAGATTGTAAGCTAGTTTGAGCAGAGCCAACCTCACTGGTTATTTCTGTAAATCAAATTATGTTATATACTACTTGTTATGTCCTGTCTATCTATTGTACATACATTGTAATAATAATAATGTTGTTTCCAAATGTAAAAAGCCCCCTAGGTGGAAAACAGAATTTGTTGTCCAAAAACATACAGACCAAAAAATGAAATGAAAAATGTATCTGAATCTTTTTTTGGTTCATGAGGTAAAAACTGGTTGTGCCACCCTTGGCAGCAACAACTGCAATCAACGTTTGCGGTAACTGGCAATGAGTCACATCAATGTAAAGGAAATTCGGGAAGGTTCATCACCAAGGTTCACTGGATTCACAGAGCAGGTAGGGCTGCAACTGAGGATTATTTTCATAATCAATTAGTTGGCCGGGTATTTTTTGGATTAATCGATTAATCGAATAAGAAAACAATATGCACATTTTTCATTTACTTAAAATAATGTAATGAACAAACTGGGCGTTAAAAACAAACATCAGAATAAAAAAACCTTAAAATTTACATTAACATGTCATTGTACTCTGGGCACAACACTTTTATCTTTATGCATTTCTCTAATCCTTCTTATTTTAACATGACATAATAATAAAACTGTATTTTTAAGTTATAAGAACCCAAACCAATATTTCTGCAAAACTGCTTTTAATACCTAAAAAGGTTTTAGTAGTAACTATTAATTCACATGTAAACTATTTTTTCACGTGCCATAAAAGCTATGATTGAGAGAAATGCATTTCTTGTTTTAATTCCCTTTTATTTGCTCACCTGCCCCCCCAGTTATGCACATCTGACTCCAGGCTTGCCACTCTGTCCCTCAGATATGCCTTATACCCCCTATTTGCCACTCTGCCCCCCCTTTTTATGACCGGTTCAACAGCTGTGAGAGAGGAGTATCCTCTGCAGTGCTGCAGGGGACCTTGATCCTCCTCTCTGGCAGCCAGTGGGAACCTGCGTAATGGGCGCAGACAACCTCCGCTTCTGCCCTGCACTTCCACTGGGGCTTCTATGTTGGTGCACCGGCATGACATGACCTTCCAGTGCTCATAGAAGCCCCAGCAGAAGTGTTGGGTAGCAGCAGAGGTTGTCTGTGCACAGGTCTCCTGCAGCACTGAAGGGGATCTGGATCTTAGCGATATAATTTGACCTCTATTTGAGATCGAATTATAAGACGAGGGGTATTTTTCAAAGCATTTGCTCTGAACAAAAACATCATCTTATATTCGATAATATCGATTCAACTAATTGATAATGAAAATCGTTGACAATTTTCATTATCGATTTTAACAATTAGTTGTTGCAGTTCTTCTAGCAGACATACAACAGTGAGTCAATAGCATGAAGGACTGGACAGGACTTGGCCCAGACATGGTCCACTGGCTGAAGAAAGTAAAACCAGTAAATCAATACAAGGCAACAAAAATGAACCACCTCCAAGCAACAGGTTCCTACACAGACTTGCTAACACACAGAAGGACAGTGCTAATCATGAAAGCACCCACCAAACACCCCTTCAATTACTGGCCAATAACCTGCATCCCACAACATGGAAAGTCCTATCAGGCGTCAGGAGGGCAGCATCATCCAAGTACCAACAAAGGATAGAGCAGATCCTAAATAATCAGGTCAATGGAAAGAACAAGACCATCAACACATACATCCTGCCAGTTATCAGATACCCTGTCAGCATAGTTAGCTGGCCAAAGGAGGACTTGGAGGCTGCCAATGTGAAACTCCTCACAATGTACAGAGGTTTTCACACTAAGTCCAATACCCAGAGACTGTACATCAGCCGGAAAGAAAGCGGAAGGGATCTGGTTAGTGTCAAAGCCACCATACTGGAAGAAACCCAGATCATCTGGGAGTACATCAATAAGGAGGCATTCAGAAATGAGTTGCAGAGAGAATGCCTGAACCAGCAACAGACATGGAAGGAAGATCAATTAGAGGAAGTACCATGACACGCAAGACCCTGCATGAGATGTACCATTAATAAATAGAGTTTGCTGACATTGGGGAATCTTACCAATGGCTGGACCGGGCTGAAGCACTGATAATGGCAACACAAGAGCAGACTCTAAACACCAGATCCATAGAGGCAGGCATCTACTACACCAGACAGGGCCCAAGGTGCAGACTATGTTGAAAGGCTTCTGAGACAGTCCAAAACATAGTGGAAGGGTGTAAGATGCTCCCAGGAACAGTGTAAACTAACCAGGACAACCAAGTAGCTGGCATTTTGTACAGTAATATGGGCTTAACCTTCCCAAGTCCAAAAAGGAGATTCCACAGAAGTTTGTGGAAAATAGCAGGGCTAAGATCCTGTGAGACTTCTTGACAGAGAAGCAGGTACCGACCAAGCAACCCAACATTATGGTGGCATACAAGGACCAGAGGACATCGGCGGTGATAGATGTAGCGGTGTCAAGTGACAGCAACACCAGGAAGAAGGAGTATAAGAAGCTGGAGAAGGGTCTGAAAGAATAAATAGAGAAGATGTGGAGGGCTGTGACTCCTAGGCTGGGAGAGAGGCTCCAACAGATTCCAGGAACAACATCAGAACACTCTGTGCAGAAGAGCGCCGTGCTAGGAACAGCTAACATACTGTGCAAGAACCCTCAAACTCCCCCATGTTAAGGAAGACACATAATCCTATAGGAGTGAGAAGGGAATGTTTATATATATAGTTTGAGACACTTGTGAAAAAATACTAAAGTAAGAATGCTAATAGTTTAGTTTTATTATTTAACAAAATGCAAAGTGAGTGAACAGAAGACGTATTTATCTTTTTGTTTTCTCATTGGAGCTCGAGGGTAAACCAATAGTTATACAAATTAACTTCAAACATTGAATACGATCTTCTAAACCTGAAAGGGTGCCATTCCACATAAAAATGCATTCATCTATGTAACACTTCCAAAGCACCATGGGCAGTTGGTCCATACGAACTCATCCTCACATATGCCCATAAAATGGCTATACCTTCTAACTGCAGGTAAAAATAATCCCTATACCAAAAGGTATTTTTGCCCAATATAAGCGCAACACACCAAACAATAAAATCTATTTGATTATTCTTTAGTTCATTGTAAGTGGCCAAAGGGTATTGGATAGTATGAATCAGTTGCATATGGTCTATCACATCAGCTGTGACCAAATAGAAACTGGGTTGCCGATTTATCTCTGTCAACAACTTTATGATTTGGCTTGTGTCCTTCAAATAAGATTCCAGTTTCCTTACAGCTGGTTGGAGAACATATTGGGCCAGGTTTGATGTTAACCCCTTAATGACAAAGCCGTACATGTACAGGCTCAAAATGCATTGTTTTCAATGGGTTTAGGGACCGCCCATTGTCCTTAAGGGGTTAAAGACCCTATCCTGAAGATTATAGGTCGTCCTGCTGGTTTAGAAAGGCTTTCGTGAATTTTGTACAGATAGTAGAACACAGGGATCTTAGTTTGTTTGACTGTTAGAAACCCAAATACTAATATCCCCATAATAAAGCCCTCATCTAACAAAGCAGACAATTGTTCAATGATATCATTAGAAATGTATTTATTACGTTTGAGATATGTCTTATTGTCATCCATTCGTCTCAAACACTCATTCAAATTACCTAATTAAATTAACATTTTTTAATTCTATATTATATTTAGGGTGGTGTCACAAGAGTTAAATAATGCTTAATCATTTATCCTGAATGGTCTTCAGGTCAGGATCAGGTGCTATTTAACCGTTAATTTTTCCCTACTTTTTGGGGTGCTTCATCATCCCAAGGTCACTGTATATTGGACAGCTACATAGATGTGTTGTCTGCAAATATACAGTATGCTCTGTATATATATCTTATGTATATCTTAAAAATCCTCATGCTTATTTAAAGAATTTAAATTTGTTTCCGCACTAATGACCATAAATTCACCAATGTTGAAACAATTTAATTACAAAACAGTCTGCTCTGACACACTGTATAATTTAACCTACCACCGTGCGCAATTAATTCTCATTACATGCGATTAAAAGAAATTATGTTGATCCTGGAGGCACAATGTTGTGTTGGTGGCTTTGTTTGCCTCTCAGAAATTTTAACAAACTGCTTACCATTCCATTCTTATTCAACAAGCAGTTTTGCCTACTTTCATACTATTTTTATTTTACCAAAATAAATGTAAACATATAACTGCTTATTTAAAAAATGAAGTTAATGCAGGCATATGTTTTTTTCCAATGTTATGCAAGGGTGGGCTCCGGGTAGCCAGAGCCCAGAAGTATGCCTATACCTTATCAGTCTCTATCATTCTACTTAACTAATTTCAGAGGACTTGCTTATTACACACAAAAAAATATACCTATTATTCATAAACCAAAAAACCCATGGTCCGGGAAAAGTGACCACATGGATTGATGTTAAGACATGTCTTCATACAGAGTAGCTTATGACAGTTGTAGATGCAACTATTTCTTTGTTCTGACCTATTAAGCCAACCATGAATTTCTGATTGACAAGGGGTATCACATTGTGTAACCCTATGCTATATGTGCTTCCTAAGTGGATGAAACACCAGAATAGTTCCAGAAAAATATGTTAACAAAAAGGCCTTTATTAGATTTTTTATTAAAATTGGCATTTTATCTACTGTGTTAGTCTACCTTACAATAAAAATAAATTTAAGAACAAGCTTTCATCACAAAATATAATATGTGTTAAAATAAAATGTATCTATTCCAGTAAAGGAAAATGTTTTAAATGTTTCTCTAGTTGAAATGAACATGATATGAATATATACCGTATTTATCGGCGTATAACACGCACTGGTGTATAACACGCACCCCCATTTTTGAACCAAAAAAATGAAACAAAAAAACTTCATCAGAATCACTGCTATCTGGGAAACCACACACACACAGTAAGACACACACACAGTAAGACACACACACAGTAAGACACACACACCCTAACCCCCTTTCTCAGGATCTCCCCTCTCTCTCCCTAACCCCATCCCGGTCACTTACCTTCAACTCCACCTGCCGCCTGCCTCAGCCTCCGCCGCCTGCCGTCTG
>VKOC01009838.1:0-10977 GCA_009364415.1 Spea multiplicata | reverse complement strand
CATATACACAAATACACACTGCCCTTACATATGCCTGTCCATAAACACACATATACACATACACTGCCCTTACATATGCCTGTCCATAAACACACATATACACAAATACACACTGCCTTTACACACACACACCTGTCCATACACAACGGTATACTCATAAGACTGCCCATACACACTGCCCTTACACACACCTGTCCATTAACACACATATACACATACACTGTCTTTACACACACCAGCACATAAACACGTATATACACATACACTGCCCTTAAACACAACTGCCCACACACACTGCCTTTACACATACCTGCCCATAAACACACATATACACACACACTGCCCTTACACACACATATGCACATACACACACCATCTTACAAACACACAAATACCTACACTGCTCTTACACACACACATCTCTTACCTTTCTTATCTTCCATCTTCCACCCTCCAACTTCCATTCAATTTTGGGAGCGTGAGGTCTGTTACTGAAGGCCTCTGCTTTAATGCTCCTTCATCACTATGATGCAGAGTGCAGGGATGATGTCAAATCTCGGCACTTGGCATCATTTGCTGGCGCATAGTGATTAGGGACCCTTGCGCTCCCTAATGTTGGGCCGGTTAGGGGGAGATTGTGATCTCCCCAATCAGCCCTGTAGCTGCTGATCGGACGGCTGTGCCCGAGGCGAGTGGCTCTATTGCCTCACCCTTCTTACGGTCCTGGTGCTATATACAGTAATAACCCAGAGTGTTGTATACAGTAATGCAGACCTGGAGGCCACCATTGTTGTCAGTCATGTGATATTTTGGGTGACTTTCCCGGCTCAAACACAACACTGAGCTCATACTTTTATTAGTAAGAGTGTCCATCTGAGTGAATAAGACTGAGCCATTCTATTGTTTCCCACAATGTTTGTCTAGTAGATTGATAACAGAGTGAGAACTCATGCAAATGGCTGAAATGTAGCATAATATTATGGGGCAAAAGGACAACTGCTTTATAAAAAGAAAACTTTTTTTTTAATCTGATAGTAGCGATAAAAAACCTGATAGTTCCCCTTTAATACAGAGGCTGTCTGTTTCCAGGATTTACATTTCCTTTTACGTTTTCAGCTTCTCGTAGCTGGCATTTGCCCCGGGTCATCGAATGTTCTCATAAAACAGAATTCATGTTACAGTTACACAAAGCCACTTTCCCATAATGACATGTGATCTAAAATGTGACGGGGTGAGAGCCAATAAATGCTTTCTCATAACCCCAATGAGGGCTAAAAATGATTCATGAGAAAGCCCGGCTCTAGCATCTTAACTGCAGCAAAAACAAGGGTTGAATCAGCGTTGGAGACACTGTTAGCGTCAGCTCTTCGGTGAAACCAAAGGGGTATCGGGGACTCTGTGTACTTAAAAGCCACAGAGTGACATCTGTACACGATATCAACACCATCCAGGGCAGGAAATGTCTGGCGACACCAACATTACTCAGTCTATTAAGGCTGCGACGTAATCTGGAATCTAGAGATATCTGCGAGCTTCACAACATTCCAAATGGCCAAAGAAGACACTTTTGTTTCAGTGGTTAGTTGTTTCAGGGGGTGTGGTTAGAGGTGCGGCCAGGGTGTGGCTTTACATAAACTTTTTAGGTGACTTTATGGCTTATTGATAGCCTTTAAGAAGAGATTTCCAAAAATGATAATGATTTTACTTGCATATATGAACCCATCCCTGCTGTTTCTATAGATATTATTGGGGCTTTTGGGGCTGTAGAACACTGTGATACCCTCATCGCCAGCAAACATTCTGAGCTCCTAGAAAAGAAGGACACCAGGGGAGGAGAAAGAGGGAAACGGAGCTTTGGGTACCGAAGAGGAACTGACCAGACTAAACTCAAGGGTTTCTGTGTCAATGAACATACTCACACCAAGATACAATAATGAAGGATTGCAGCCAAACCTCAGAAGAGAGGGCAGGAAAAGACAGAAGGATAGCACCAGGACAGTCACAGGAACAGGGTGGATGTGACATAATATGGGGACGTATTAGATCATTGTGTTACTATTTAGTACATATAATCTAAACACTGTAAACACTTTAAATTCAGCATGATCTCTAAACATTCTCCGGTCTGAACTTTGCCCGCATCTTCCTAATAACGCACTATAAATACCCCCTGAAGTTTCCATGACTTCTTCTGGTATCCAATCTGCATTCCTCGGTACGGATGGTGGAGCCATAAAGGGAAATCCTTAGCATTATAAGAAGTTATTTACTATACAGACATATCGGAGGGTTCAGGTTGCTACGTCTTCAATACTGTGTGGGTCACCCTAGGAATGTATTTCAGTGACTATCCCCAGTTACAACTATAATTTATGGAACTTGATAATGTTATAATGGACTTTAAAATAAAAACCAAAAATCCATTACCACACATATACACATACACTGCCCTTACACACGACTGCCCACACACACTGCCTTTACACACACCTTCCCATTAACACACACACTGCCCTTACACTCTGCCTTTACACACACTTACCCATAAACACACATATACACATACACTGCCCTTACACACAATATACACATACACTGCCCTTACCACACATTACACATACACTGCCCTTACACACACCTGCCCATTTACACACATATACACATACACTTACAAACACTTTAAATACATGTTAATTCCCTGTCGTTTCTATTAAGAATATGATTCCCAGCACCACGATTCCTCTTATTTATTGAGTGCCCCAAATTTTGAGGAATTTACTTTCTAACTAATTAAAAAAAACAGGATATAGAATTATGTTTGTGTTCTAAATTCACCTGTATCATGAGTTCCATGGAGGATTATTTTTATATATATATATATATATATATATATATATATATATATAATTATCTTTATTTATATAGCACCAACAATTTAGGCAGCGCTTCTAGCAATACATATATTCAAGGGGTCTGACAAGACTAGAATTGACAGACTAAGACAATCCGATATATAATTTTTATATATATATATATAAACACACACACATACACAGACACACACACATACATACACAAGGTAAGGTGTATGCACAGTCATAATGGAATTAAAACTTGCTGGAGCATCGCCCCCACCCCACCGGCTCAGCATGGCCAGCTGTGTGACCTGCGGGAAATGTGACATTGTAGTGTGTAATTAAAACTCGTTCTTCATAAATTCATCTATTGCCAAGTACACAGACTGTTTTCCGGGTTAATTTTCCCTTTTTTACAGTACGTTTTTAATCGCTGTATTCTGCTGTGGAGCTACTCGGTAATGTTAGCTGTTCATCCCCCGGGCCCCTGCGAGGAAGTCAAGTAGCTTTGTCATATGTCAATCAAGACATAAGTTTTAGGGGTAAATTAGACTACATTGTGGGGCCCAAGATGTAACGTCTGAAGAGCAAGCGACAGGATGCTGCTAGCAGATATGTCCTTGTTTTACGCATTGAGTGCAGATTAGATGAACGCCAAAGGGTCACAAAGCAGAATGGAAACGCATATCAAATCGTGACAAATATTTTGTCAGCCTCAGGAAGTGACCATCTTTCCGAGTGCTTGGGCCGTTAATAAACGTTTAATATGAAAAGCTGAGTCTTAACCCTTTAAATGATAACTAGGCTGCATATTCTCTCTCTGTGTTTCAGTTCACATTAGAACATATAGTAAATTGGGTTCTTTTGGTTTTCATTAATAAGGATATAAGCCTTGCTACCTTTTTATGTCACGGGTTCACTAAGCACACCTCTTGTGTTTTTGTGGCCTTGACCAAAGCACCCAGGCCTGGACTGGCCATCTGGCACACCGGGCAAATGCCTAGACACTGGCCAACATCACTGCATACTCCAGCTTAATATGCCTGGCCACAAATTATGAGACCAGCCTTCAAATGCCAGGGCCACCCGACCTTTGCCATTCCGTCCTTCATAGCAGCCAGCACTTGAATTCCATGGAAGCTTTTGTTTAAATGTAAAAACAGATTTCAACCAATCACAGCTAAGAGATTTCAGACCAGGTGGCCTCTGGTTTGCTGAAACCCAACTGCGATTACAGCCTTAAAATACAATTAAATAGCTACACCGAGGCCAATCAGCATCTCTCCTAAGTTTACTGTGTCAGTCGTGGATTTCCGTGTTGCTCTTGGCTTCATTAAGTTACTCTGTCTGGAATAGAAAGGACCATTTTTGTGGTATACATAATAAATTCGGAAATCTGGACTGTTTTCAGAACTTGTGGTCTATAGGACATAGAGGCCACGGACAGGACAATCATGGTCACACTGGGACAATTGGCAACTGCGATAAGGAGGTTCTAAAGCAACTGTGCTACAAACTCAATAACCCATTCCCCCAAAGCGGACAGCCGGTGCTTTTATCGAGTTAAGACCTCTAGTACTTAAAGTGTTTTTTAAAAAAAAGATTCTAAATTGGTCTCTGACCTACAAAAAAAAGTTTCTGTTGAGGGTTGTACAGAGTTCTGTGACAGAACTTCCAAACAATGTAGAAATGATTCAGCACGAGACCCGTGGCCTCGGTGCGATAAGCTTTTCTGTGTATGAGGAAATGAGATTTCTACAAAACTGGGTGCAACGCTAAGCCTGATGTCACCGAGAATATCCACGCAATGTTGTTCCATTAGTCAGAGGGGAGGAATTCCAGGCATGTTACGAAATTTAAAGGGAAGAGGCCTAAAGGCCAGAGCGTGGGGCCCGAGTAATACATCGTCTCTTTGGGCACACGGGTTAAATAAGAAAAAGAAATGGATTGAAATAAACTTCCTATGGTGGGTTCTTATAAGAACAACTACTCTCCATCCTATCACACGTCAGAACATATGGAAAACATTATCCTAAAACACTCACAAATAAAGCGTGTTAGGGGCCAGGCATGATGTCATCAGTGAAATAATAATAAAAATAATTGGATTATTGCCAAACCTGCATCATATGTAAATTACTCAGGTCATCTGGTGGCATAGGGACCCCAGCTTTGGATGTTATAATGTTATATTGTTGTGTATATACATTGTGTATATAGAGTGCTTGTCACAGCAGTATATGATGGATAATGAGGGGCAGGAATTTATTCTCTGGAGATGTCTAACATTCCATAATCATAACGTCATCGATACTATGCTTGTTCCTTGTTACCCTTCCGGTCGTTAAAGAATTCTGCGTGCAGCGCCACCTGATGGCTTCCACTTCCTTCTTATGTCTTAACAGCAAAGAATTTGTAGGCTCCCCACCCCAGTGTCTAGCAAGACGGCTTCCTGCTTTCCTGTTCTTCAAAGACACAAATGTCCTCCCTAAGTAGTGGAAAAGACTCTAACTGAACGCTACGCCCGCCATCCACCGTAGCCTGGAATACGTAAGGAATTACATTTTGAGGCAGACTGGAAAGACCAATTTACTGGTCCTGCAATCAGGATCCCAAAACCACGGATGGACTTACCATGTTTATTTCGGTGAAGCCTACATAAAATAGACACATTCACGCCATATTTTGTTGTCTCTCCGTTTTGATACCCGGTGCGTTTCATATCTTTAGTTTTAAGAGCTAGAGGTAATGGGGTGCCATAGATGAATGATATGGGGTGCCATAGATGAATGATGTGGGATATTTTTCTGGAATATTTTTTCCCTGAATACTGTTCACTAAACATGAATTGTGGATAAACATTTCCTCTTGTTGGTGTAACAATGAGAAGATGGCTAGTCTATGCTGGGAAGGGCTGAGTAAGACCTTGATATGGAGTGTGTACTTTGGGGCACACATATCTTACTGGGCACTATCTATCAGGATAGTGACATGAATTATTTAATAGTCCAACTCAGATCCAACTCACAGGAGAACAAACTCAAGGTCCTCTTTCACAGCAATGGTAATAAACCATAAATGGGAAGAACTTTTTAAGCCTTCTAGGCTGGGAAAGGTTGAGGCTCAGGAGGTCTGAGTAGGTCTATGGTGCCCAAATAACCACCTGAGAACATTTAGGACTAGGAAAAGGTAACACATTTTTTTCTTTCTACAGTGAAATGGTTGTTGTGTTAAGCCCTTAATAATACTTCTCACAAAACGTATTAGAAACAAAGCCCCAGAAGGCAGGAAACACATTCAATCAGACCTTACACCTCTCCTACAGGAGGATAATGTTTTGTGGGTCCAGACCACCCACCCCAAAATCCCTAGAGAAAGAGAAAATAAAGTCTTGTGTTTTGGGATCTTTGTGAAACCAACAACCTCACAGGCTGGCTTCCCAACTCTTGATGCGTCTGTATGTGTTAAACACCCCACTTAAATTGTACAACGCTTCGTAATTTGTTGGCTCTTTATAAATAATAATCTTATCATTGATATGGCATTTTAAAAGGCGGCCCGCAGCAACACTGTGATAATCTGCATATATAAGTCAGAAGACACGTTATTTTTGTAGACGATACATTAATCTAGAATTTCAATATATTTCGAAGACAAAATTGAACAGAATGGAAAATATCCATGATGAGCTTATATGGTTAAAATATGTAGTATTTAGGTCACCGCATTGCCACCATGGTCTACAGAAAGTGTTTTCCATGTCTACTAAAAATGACACATCCTAGTGTCCTCGGAGTCAGACGTCCCTCATGGGATCAAGATGTCTAGACTGTGGGCTTTGCATTTTAATGTTACCCCGCAATCCCTTTGGATTATATGGATGTTTATTATTTCTTGCTGAACCCGGCAGCTGCCCTCTATTGCAGGACTGAGCCCTAACCATGCCTGCGATCTCAGGAGTGGGCTAACAACTGGGTGTGAGACCCCAATCTGGGACAGTAAATGGAACTGGAGACCGGCACATAGTCCACACTTAGTCCAGGCTCCCTAAAAGCCAACATTAAAACATTCATATTATTTATTGTAGGTTTTTTTTTAACAATCTGTTACCCCATTCCCTGACTGCCAAAGTATTAATCTGCCTCAATGCAACGTCGGTCTGACTTTTCTGCCCCACCAACGCATTTGCCGACCGTCACCAGGCTTAACAGCTCATTATCATGTGGAAATGTTTTGGGAAGGACAGAAAGGCGCGCTGGCTGTGTAGCAATCTTACAGACGGCCTTCCAAGCAGAAGGGAACCAAATTGGAAGCAGATTTCGTGTACACACAGCGAGCATTAGGGATCGGCACTAAGCCTCCCACTCGCTCCACTCCTTTGGCAGATCCTGCTGGAAATCAGTCATTATTATTTAGAAATTTGCCGTTTTTTGTTTTGCAATTTGCTGATTGTACATAAAATGTTCACGTCCTGATAGCAAGCCATACATTTTATATTGCTTTATCTGGCCCAGAAAGAGATTATGTGTCCAATGCCATATGTGTTTGTTGGGCAAAGGATGATTCGATGCATAGTCCAATAAGGGTGCTGGCCTCCAATAGGGGGCCAAGGCCACCAGATCAGACTGAACTGGGCCAGCGTTTAAATTATAACAGCCCCATATGCAGATTGTTGTGTACTGTATGGAAAATTATCACCATCTATACATTCGGCAAAGGAAGCTTGGTCATGCCACTTAGAAGATCAGTTCCTGAGATAGCTTTAGGAGACAAAGTTGTAGGTGTTACTTTGTACAATGCTGCAAACTATGTTGGTGATATATAAGTAATTATAATGTTTACTTTCAATAAACTTGACACAGCCATTATCTTTATGAAGGGATCTCCGTAGCGTCTCGGGTTGGTCTTCTAAGATGTATAGAGAATCCAGTGGGTTTAATCATTCCGTTAACATTGACTCACCTGCAATTACATTGTTTCATTGTTTAGTAAATACTCCCTCATCAGTACCCTTCACTTAACTAATCATAGAACTTTCTGCTCCAATGAAAGCAATTTATTCCACCAAAGCATGAAATTAAAACAATTCCGCCAAACCCCATCTGTGTCCAGCGCAGAACGCCAAGCAAACCCATGAGTGGGAGTTAAAAAGAAGCCCCTCGCAGAAACTGATTATCGCGAGCAATCTGGTTTTGATCAGGAATCGAATCACACAGAGCTAGAATTACCAGTTCCACACAAAGCCCACGGTTTAAACAAATCATCCTCCGTCACACAACAGAACCGTTACCATGGTATTTGAAACTGTTTTAAAATATTTAATTCAACATGTGTTTTGAAGGAAAAAAAAATATGGGAAAAAGTGTTTTAATAAGAAAAAAAATGCTTATTAGAATTCCCAGGAAATAAGCATGGTTGCTTCTTTTTATATGGTCAACATGTAAAATGAGTTCTTTTCATCTTAAATTTTCTTTCTCTATGGCAACCTGGATCGGCTACAAACTCTTACCAATGGTGGGCTTTAGATGAACCTTCTTGTGAGTTCACAATATAGAAGATAAAATGGGTAATGGGTAAAGCTTATAAATTAGGAACCCTTCTTTGCAAACCCATCACTTCTATGCCACCTATACAAGACATTGAAAGTCATTCATGTTATGTGAAGACAACTCAGAAGACTTGACCTTGATTCCTTTCCTTGATTATTGGAACATCATGAAGCCTTTCAACCTACATTTGAGGATATATGAATGCATACGACTTCACACGGTTCTATAATTACTATGGGCAGCGAGTTCATATAGGTCAGCAGGGATGATTCTCCTTTGTGCTTTAAATAACCATGAAAAAAGTTGTACAAAGTGGAACAGAACCTTTACAATTCGGAGTAAAAGTTGGGTCCCAAAGTCGACCATGAAAGTTGATTTCATGACCATCGTGAAAGTAAAATGTAAAAGTAATATAACTTTCCTCGTCTTTGGAAGCTGCTGGTGACGGAAATGTCAAATATAGTTTTATTAATGAACTCGCACTTTCACCTTTTCATGGAAAATTGGATGTCTCCGAAATCTTCTGTCTACTAAGAAGTATTATCTGAGATTAGCAACTTTATTTTAATCCTGATAATGTCCAGAGTTCCCTAACATTTCAATTATTCCAAGTTAAAAAAAACACGCATTTATAACAAACGCTGGAAAAATAAAAAGACAATTTCTTAAATGCAGACATACATTTGTAAGAAACATTGTTGCCAGCATGTCATACAGCGCCGCTGA
Organism: Spea multiplicata; assembly: GCA_009364415.1. NCBI lineage: Eukaryota > Metazoa > Chordata > Amphibia > Anura > Pelobatidae > Spea > Spea multiplicata. The sequence goes on along the minus strand of VKOC01009838.1, from coordinate 1,847 downwards.
ACATGATGGTGCTATATTAGCCTATATATAATATAATTCAACATGAAAAAGCTTACATGGACAAAGCATCAAGTCCCTAAAGAAGTTTGGGAAATGCTGTTTTAAAAAAAGTATAATATATATAAAAAAAATCTTAAATCTGTTATGGATTAACGTGCAGATCCCAGAGTGTCTTGCATTACCAGGCCAAAATCTGCCTTAAAAAAAGTTTTTGGAAGAGCAAACAGAGATGTGATTTAATGCATCATCTTTCCTCGCGGAGAATTTACAGTGTGAAGCTTGATTATCTTGTTACGTCATCGATATATCCTTTACCTTGTCTTGTGTTTTGTCGGTGTAACATAGGCCATCTTTTTGTTTCCTCACTGGAAGCTTATGTGGAGGTAAAGCAAAGAAAGAATTCTAAAGTAAATTAAAAAAACAATACTTTTCACCCTTAAAAAGAGCCTTCAGAGGACACAGAAACAGCGTACATAGTAAACAAAAAAGGTAATTCTAATACAAAGTTTGAAAGGTGGTCTTATCAACACAGCAGTCTGTTGAACGCTCTTACACCATGTTTATAGTAGGCAGCATATAACTATTTTTTTTATCGAGAGAACAATGAATGGAACTCCGTGCCAAATAATGATACTTTGGCCGCTTCAAAACAAAATTGTCTTGAGAGGGTAGGCAAGTTATACTAATTTTTTATTTTTGCCTCTTTTAAATCAAAATAGTGTTAAATTAAAAATATTGTATAAAAAATAGGTTCTGTTTTGCTGTTTTCTTGTCGTGGGTCAGCAGATATTTGGTCATTGAATCCGTGCTTCTGTTGAGTGTTTAAGAATCGTGCTCGAGTCGGGAACCTCTGTTTCTTGATAGAACCTCAGATCAGAAACTCGGTTTAACAATTACGAAGATGATCCAGAACTTCTCTAAGTATTGTCGTCTGGTTGCCCTCCAGATAACATGAGGGAATAAACCTTACCTAATTTATGATCTGGGAATAAACCTCAACGTCAAAATGAATTTTGGTTGGAATTTTCGTTGGTTTTGCCAGTTGGGGCGTCAAAGAAGAATTTCACCCATTTAATGTTAAACTCGCCTCCTGGAGATGTTAGTCATTACCTCCTACGCAGAACATCTGGCCTGGTTTGTCCTAATAACCTTTGTCTCGACGTTGCAATGAGTCTCCATCTTGAGTAGGACTGGCCATTAGTAATGCTCAACTCCCATGTGTCTTACTAGTCGATCCAAGTAATCCTGGGGAAGAATGAGACGGCTGAAAATAAATGATGAAGGGTTTGGATGGAGCTTGGTTGGAATAACCAGGCCACGTCTACTTGCTTGCAGGGTTTCAGCATCTCTGCAACCAGGTTCCTGAGGTCTATTAATGGCTTCTCTCTGTGGACGTCGGATAAACCTCAAAGTGAGAAAATGTCATCTTCTGCCAGATTCCCACCGCTGAGTAATTAATGAACCCTGAATACGTTTTTGTTGGCTAATCTCTGCTATGATGAACACAGCATATATTTTAAGGGATTTGTGTTATAACGGCTGAATGCACAGCGCTAGATGTACTAATTCACAAAAGTGAGTTGAAGAACTCAAGCATAAGGAGTATCACACAATAAACCCAGCTGCACACAGGGAGGATTCTAGAACGACTGATATAAGATTCTGGAACAGAAAAGATGTTCAAGGTATCAATGGCATCAGTGGAGTAGATTAAACAGTAAATTATGATGTAATTTTGGATTTAATGAAAATTTGCTGAAAAACATCACAAATAAAAAAAACCGAGCATAATGCAAGAATTATTTCAATCACAAAGCAGACTTGCAGCAACATCTAATAAAGCCTGC
>VKOC01009837.1:0-11252 GCA_009364415.1 Spea multiplicata | reverse complement strand
CACGATCTACCCACTCCCTCCCTACCCCCCTTTGTAGGTCACTTACGATCAACTCCTGTGTTGGTGAGCAAAAATATCTAAGCAACACAGAAGTGTTGGTGAAAAAAGCGCAGGAAATAATTTCTGAGGCCACCTTTGACAGTGATTGAATTAAAGTTGCAATCCCATCATACCTAATGTAAAAATTCTACGGCTTTGTAAAGAATAATGTACACCTTATAGTATGTTCCCTACAAGTGCTGGGAAAGTATGGAAATTCTATATACATTAGGTTTTTCTGAAATCAGGACACCTGAATTGATAAACTTGGAGGGGATTTTCCATCACTTAATTTTGTGAGGATACAGAGGGGAAAATATATTTAAAAATTAGGGTTTTTTCAGATTGTCAAAAAGATTTTACTAAATTTCTCATCCTAATTTTTCAGCTAATTAGGTATCAAAAGAAAGCCCTCTCTCTCCTTGAAAAAACAATATATAGTTTACATGGGTACACTGTTTGTTTATGCTCATTGCAAAACTAAAACATACTGGAACTTGCCATTGTTTTTAAATAAAGGAAAATCACAATCTGAGGGTGCCACATCAACATGGTATCATGCTACTGGGATTACCTCACGCTTGCAACAATGCTTGGTATGTACTTACAACCAAACGTTTTCTTTGCTTAAAGAGGCTTATGGGGCAATAAGTACACGTAGCATATTGCTATTTACAAACATTTTTTTTCAAATGTGGTCATACTGCCCCTTATGTTCTATTTGGGACATATTTGAAGCTGGTCAGTTCTATTTGCCCTATTAATCCATAGATGTTTGAAAACTAGACAACGCCGGGTATGTCAAATGCTACTATGCGAACCCATACACAACACATCCATTCCTTATGTCGTTATATAGAGGACATTGACAACAGGGGCAGATGAAAAAATATATGTGTACAGGGACTTCCTAAGTCAATCTGATAAATATGCCGAGCTGTCCATTATGTGTAGGGGTTCAGGGAATTTGGTGTGGAATCAGGAACTTGCCCCTCTTTTCCGACTCTTTCATCTTCTGGACTGGTGTACCAGGTACAGCCCTCACTCAACAGATACAGGTGGAGTCTTGTTGGTACAGAATCTTCATGATTTGTAGTAGGGATTTCATTCATGATTTTAGGTATGGGCAACAGGTGGCATCCCTTCTTTTATTTATTTTTTGAGTTGTTACATTATATGTTTATTTTAATGCTTTTTCTTTTGATTAACACAGATAGTATTGGAAATAGAGATCTGATTACAATCAGTCCTATGCCGGGGCCATGGCCTGGCAGTTGACTAGGTGTGAAGGAAGCATGATCATGAAAGTACGCTTTAAACAGCCTGTTTAAATTTGTTGGGACTAAATTTTGTGCCTTGTACTCTGCTTCCATATTGTTCAGTACTAATATTTTTTGTATGTCATGTTACCAAGGGATATATAGGTACTAAGTTAAACATCAAACCTTTAAGAAACACAGACTTACAGCAAAAAAAACTATGTGGAAATCCAGTGAAAACACAAAATTATCACTTATGAATCTTCTTCGTACAGAAAGCTAAAGTGCAGGATATTTTCAGTCATGATGTGTACCAAGTATTAACTGTCCATTCCACATCCTCCTTATAAGGAGATAGTTAACCCGCCAGACTGGCCTATCATGTCTGGCACTGGGCCCTTATCAGCTAATTTGTGTCAATATTTGGATATTTATTTGCAACCGATGGTAATTGGAACCAAGGTTTATTCTTAAACCTTGGGTTCTTAATAATAATAATGTTCTATTTGATGATGCTTTATACCTAGAGCCCAGGGAGGCTCCTTTGAGGAACAGTTTGCCCCAGCTATGGAAATCTTTTTATGGTCAAGTAGAAGGATTGATTAATTCTTTGATTATGGTCATGGCTGTGATTTTTCTCAGAAAAATTTGGTTTTTAGGGAACTTTTGAAAGTTGCATACTAGGAAGAAAGTCCGATAGAACAAAGAAGGGAATACCAGAAAAGGGGAGCATCAAGGGTGAAATCACGAATGGGGGCAAGGGAAGAGGTAATGATGGTAGAAGAACGACACAGGTCATGAGAGGAACAAAAATGACAGGGCCCAAAGTAAAAGAGTTCCCAGAGGATCTGAGCTTCCCCTGCAGGTTGACTACAGGTATTGCAGCCAACAATGCAGGTTAATGGAGCCCAGATTACTTATCACTATAGGATCAGTAAAATAAAATGTAAAATAGTTTAAAAAATAAATACAATTTTAAAATAAAAAAGACCCAAGTGATGTCACAATGACACCATACGAGGAACCATATAGTTCCAAGAAAAAAATTAAAAAAATAAATACTGTGGGTGACGGTTGAGGGCATTTGGTTAGATGACAAGTAAATAGAGGTTTAATTGGCACATATTTGACAGATAGATTTCATTTCAATACACAGCTTGCAGTCTTTTACAGCAAAGCAGAGGGATATTTCCAATACAACTAAGACTTATGAGGTTAGCAAAGTTTACACATTTTTTTCCTTGAGCAATAAGCCAGGTTGAACCGAGTTTATAGGTGAATTCTAAACTATGTTAAGCAAATGCTGAGTAACCCAATAAAGGTACAAGGTTTAAAATGTTAATTGATGTTTATGTACTGATGTTGACATTTAAAACAGGGATTAACTGAGTTTATATCCAAGTTTCCAAGTGTGCAGGAGATACTTATCAAAGTGCATAACTGTGTGCATATGTTAGCTTATGTTCCTCCACATATACACCTAGGTCCGGAAATATTTGGACACTGACAAGTTTTGTTATTTCCAGGGCCGGACTGGGAATGAAAAGCAGCCCTGGAATTATATGGACACCAGTCCCATGTATTGTATCGCGTGCTCGAGCTCTTGTGCCCACACCCCTTACGCACGCCTATTTGAGCCATGCTATTAACCAAAATAGTTATAAATCATTCTGTTTAAAACTGTATTAAATTATTATTAAAATCCCAGGAACCAAACGTGTTAAACGGGGGCGTAACTAGAAGCCTCAGGGCCCCGGTGCGAGAATCTGTTAAGGGCCCCTCACCCCAACCCATCTACCCCCTTCTCAGGCTTTCTATCCCTCTCCTTTCCCCCTTCTCACTATCTACCCTCTCCCTCCCTACCCCCCCTTCTCACTAGCTACCCTCTCTCTCTACCCCCCTTCTCACTATCTACCCTCTCCCTCCCTACCCCCTTCTCACTATCTACCCTCTCCCTAACCCCCTTTGTAGGACACTTACCCTGCAGTCCTGTGGTGGGAGCGCGAGGGCTGTGTCTCGCTGCTCTGCCGCTATACGCACAGCTTCACTGCTGAGCGCCGGGATATGACTGCAGTCGGGGCAGCGCTGAGGCAGGCGGCGGCGGCAAGCAGAGGAGACAGAAGGACCCTGGATTTCTGCCAGTCAGGGGGGCCCAAGGAGTGCCGAACGGTTGTTTTCAGCAACTGCTCGACACCCCTTGGGCCCCCCTGACTGTAAGAAGTCCAGGGCCAGGTCGCAGTCGCGACCCCTGCGACCCCGGTAGTTCTGCCACTGGTGTTAAAAGGCCCAAGTAAGTACAGAATGGTCGGAATCTTTAATTTGAGGGTTATCCTTAAATCATAATTTATCATAAATCATAAATTGAACCAGACAGGCAATGTATGCAATTCCTTGCATATTATTGACTCCCTCAAGACAGACACCGCTCTCTATCCCTTCCCGTACAGCCAGGGTACATATATCAATGCCCCCATCTGAAAGATGCACCACATAACAGCACGATTTACAGCAATAAGGTTATCAGAGTTTACACATTCTTTTCTGGAGTAATAAGCAGGGTTGAACTGAGTTTATAGGTGAATTCTAAACTATGTGTAAACCAAATATTGAGTAACCCAATACAAGTACAAGGTTTAAAAATGTTAGTTCATGTGTGTTTATGTACTGAGATTAAAATTTAAAACAAGATTTAACTAAGTTTACAGTCAGGTTTTAAAGTGTGCGGGAAATCTTTACCAAAGTGCATAATTGTGTGCATATGTTAGCTTATGTTCCAGCACATATATATGGTAATGCCCAGGGAGAGACTGTAATGTCTAATCAGCCCTGGCATTTAAGGCCAGAGTCTGCCAAATGATGTAGATGCAGCCACTATAGAGTGACAACATGTCCCGCAATGGGACTTTAAGTCCGTGGCAGCCTCAATGCATTTTTACGCGGAGGAGAGAGAGTGGCGCCGAGCAGTCACTCATGAAGTTTTCAGCAACCGCTCGGTGCCCCTCAGACTCCTCCGTGAGGCCTCTAGCGCGGTCGCGGTGCCAGCATGTCAACAGCGGCAGGGCAGGGAGATAGAGGCCTCGCTCTCCCACCGCAGGACTTCTGGAACGTAAGTGAACTACAAAGTGGGGGAGAGATTAGGTGATGAGAAGGGGAGAAGAGGGTCCTATGTGTGTTATCTGGGTGCTGGCCAGGTTCGATGTGGGCAGTGTGGACACCAGGGCTGGCTTTGGGTTGTGCAACCTGTGATCTATGCTTGTAATTTAGGTTTTAGCTATACCTATCTATTTATCAATTCGTGCTGAGTTTGTATGTGAATTACAATTGATCAATACCTGCAAAGCTGGGTTTGTGTGTTATTCTGTTGATCCATAACTGCTATGCTATGTTTCCATATATTATTTATATACCTGCAAATACAGTCTTTGTATGTCTTATTCAGTTGATCAATATCTGCAATGCTGTTTCCATGTGTTTATTTGATCTATGCCCTCACTGCTGAGTTTACATGTGATTTCCAGTTGATCTATACCTGCAATGCTGGGCTTGTGTGTTCTGGTGATCTATATCTGCAATGCTACATTTCCATTCATTATTATTTTATACCTGAAAATAGTAACAGTCTTTATATCTTTTCAGGTAAAAAAAACATATTCCGGAAAAAGAACCTGTATTCAAGCACTGACTCTATCAGTGAAAAACATTGACCAGGATCCTCAGATATTATTAAATCACAGTAGACTATGAAGGAGCCTTTTTCAATCTTGGAGACCCTGGGAACTAGTCCCTTCACATTTAGACTCTGTGATTGATGTAAAGACACCATAAGTGACAAATGTTTATTCTGCTCCTGGTTTACTGGCTTTAATTGGTAGTAGAAATGTTCTCCAGAACCGCGTGAGTAGGAATAGCTGCAGGAAACACGCTACTTAGTGACGCTGCCAGTTTCCATGGGCACTTCATGCTGGTTTCTTCCAACAAATTATATCATAGTTATCCTATGTAATAAAATGTTAACATATTTGGTATGCAGACTACATAAATGATCATCACGAAATAGGGTGCATATACGAGAGAAGAAGAAAAATAAATGTATAGCGTGATTTAGTCTTGACACCAGCATATAGAATCCATAACTCTATGTTATTTTGCATAGTCAGTTGTTATATACTACCAGGCGTCTCATACATTATGCGAGGTAAAACAAGTTCATGGTTGTGCTAATGATTGACAGTAGGGGAAGTGTGAAGGTGTATAAATGCTGCATGTTGCAGGGATACTGTTTCAAATTTCTCAAAGACTTTTAGCAGAGCAATCAAGTGGTCTCTTCTCGGTCTATTTTCGTTCAAGAACATGTGGACCGTTCAACAGCTGTTCCTGGGCATCCTGGTTTGCCTGTTCATCTTCAAATATCTAAGAATGAAATGGGAAGCTAGAAGACTACCCCCTGGACCTTCCCCACTCCCTCTTATTGGGAACCTGTGGACAATAAACTTCAGCCTCAATCCAGACACTCTGGGCAAGGTACAGTATAATGCATTTGTTCTAATGCAAAGTAATGAGGTAATTTGACACAAGTCTTCCCTTATAATGAGTATAAAAACTGGCATTACAGTATTTTTCAGAGAGCAACATTCACACCTTTATAATGTGTTTTACAATCATTTCAATATTGGGCATGTCCACTTTGAGAAGTGGTTCTCCCTTGTTAAAGGAAGCCTCAGATAGCCATTGGACACTGTAGACTATTTACAATCTGTCTATTTTGCCAAGGACAGTGACTTAGAAAAAACAAAGTAGTAAAATTATGGGATAGACACTACTGAAAATATGCAATTTATACATTTTGTTGATATTGGAATTAAAATACCAAAAAATAAAATACCGGTATATATTTTCAGATAGCAAAGCATTATGGGAACATTTTCACAATATGGCTAGGACACACTCCCATGGTGGTACTGCATGGCTGCCAAGCAGTGAAAAACGCTCTAGTTACTCACTCTGAAGAGGTGTCTGGACGTCCTACAGACAGCTTTCTAAGGGACTTTTCAAATGGAAAAGGTACTGGAGATTTGTCTATTGTTTCAATTATCCTTTATTAAAAAATGCACAAGAGATTTCATTGAGCAACAATTGTATGCACGTAAAGATGGAGGTTTGTCTATTATTTGTCATTGAGTAACTTCAATACGGAGATGTCTTCTTCACATCAAAGTTTATTGGTCATGCTTTACAAATGACATTTTTTAGTAGTACTTGAACATATTTAAATGCCGCTAGACAGGGCTGCCCTAGCTATTGACCCCTATTGACCCCCCTACTGCATTCTTAGTGCTCTCAATGCCAGCACACCCGGTCAAGCTCTATCAAACTATTAAGTCCCCCCCATCAGCCGTATTAAATAACTTTTTTTTAATTACCATCATCAGTAAGCAAAAAGATAATAGACATATTAATAAACATTTTCAAACTTTTCTATGGTGCCATAAAAATCATTGATGATAAAACTCTAATTGCTGAAAGACAATGAAGGGATTAAGTTAACAAAGATTGTAGACTAGAATTTACCGAACTAATGATTGGAACCATGGTATTAGATTATATATGTGGCCCTTACTTGGCCAACAGTTAAATCCAATGATACATTTTGCGACTTGATTACACAACCTCCTGTTAAGTCTAGTAAATGTAGTTCTAGGGCCTACTTGCTTAGTTCGGTTCTATTGTACATTCTATATAGGGTTGGACTTCTGCCAAATTGTACCCATATATGCCTTTGAAGGGCAAAAGAACTGATGAATTTCTGCATATTTTATTCACCTCCAATTTTAACGTTATTGTAATTATATACACTGGGGAAATGTCCTTGATCATTTTTAAATCCTGCATATTAGACCCCATTCATGAAATACAGAGTGGGATACATGAACTCAGATGTTGGAAATAATGTCTCCTACTCAGACCTCTTGCATTGTTTATGAAGTTGCTTCTTCATACAGACATTTTGAAAATTAGTACATCCAAAAAAAAACGTACAAACAAAAAAATCTGGCTCCAGCAGGTTAATTCCATAACACAGGGTAAGATCCGACAAGGCGCTTGGTGTCAAAAGTGTATCCAAGTTAACACCTTTATATTATGAAGAAAAATAAGTAGAACTAAAATCCACACTCGTTATATAGTAAATCTGTGCTTACAGGAACAGGTGGGTACCGGTGAATTGAGGTTTAACGCGTTTCGTACTTATAGTATAGTAGCGCTCTTATATATGTAAGGATGTAATTGATTCTTCTTGATCAAGTTATTCAGAATTCAGTAAGGACACCCCTTCCCCAAAGGTAAAGGGAAAAACAGAACATCCAAGGAAGCCTCAAATTCTTTTTTTGGAATTTGAAGGGTTTTTTTTTAAAATAAGGCTGGAAATATTCAGTTGGCTTGAAAGTGCTTTATGTATTTTTCATTATACATGTTATTCTTTTTTTCTCCATGAAGATAAAGGTGTACATATACATGTATGAAAAGTCATTAACTCATTGCTTAATTATGAAGTGTACTGTGTGCGGCATCAGCTGACCTAACAATAAAACAACACAAAAGTTACTGTACTTATGTTGGTTTATTGTTCGACCAGCTTCTTATTAGCTAAAGTTAGCTTCATTTTCATCAAAAGATGCACAAAAGAGTTGCATCTATCTCATAATGGAATGTTAAGTTACTATTTTCAATCCCCAACAAGGTATCGTATCATCCAATGGACACAACTGGAAACAGCAAAGACGCTTTGGATTAATGACATTAAGAAACCTGGGGCTTGGAAAACGTGGGCTTGAATCACGAATACAGGAGGAAGCTCAATGTCTGGTGGATTCCATTAGAGCCACGAATGGTCAGTACAAGCAAAATAAGAATTTGTAAATTACATTTTAACATAAATGCTAATCTAGTTACATAAGTATGTGTTAGAACAAATTTATGATCCAGCTGAACAGAAAAAAGAACAAGTTCCTTTGGAAACCCCAGTACATTATAAACTAGGTAAATGAGACATTATAGTTTAGATTTGCACAATGACAGATTTGGGTTTTAATGGCTAATTATATTTAACTTCATCAGGTAAACCAATTGATGCCTCCTACATAATTACATATGCTGTTGCAAATGTGATTTCCGCTGTTGCCTTTGGTCATCGTTTCTCCTTTGATGATGCCACTTTCCAGAAATTAGTTGCATGCACCAATTACTTGACTGAAGGGCTGGCCTCGAAATGGGCACGAGTGAGTGATATTTTTGTCATTCTTGATAAGTTCTACTTGGACATTTCGCCACTCTGCAACTTCTTACATTCGAACCTTTTCTGTCTCCAGCTCTATGATGCATTTCCATGGCTCATGCGACATGTTCCTGGTCCCCACCAGAAAATCTTTGAAACTAAGGAATATATCAACAATTTTGTAAGAAACGAGATCAGAAATCATCAGGAAAATGGAAAACCAGAAGAACCCAGTGATGTGATTGAATACTATCTGGATAAGATAAGAAAAGTAAACTTTTATATTGCTGGATTGTTGTTGTACGCTTGGGTTCACTTAGCAGTTTTCATGGAAAACAAGAAAAATTGTAGTTGTGCTGCCATGTATTTAATGACTCTTTACATTGAAGCTTGCATAATACATCTTGTTGAAGTGCTTTTCTTATTTTTACAGACAAAGGGTGAACCTGACACTACGTTTGATGAGGCCAACATGATTCAGGTGGTTGTTGAATTGTTTTTAGCTGGGACTGAAACTACAGTCACCACCCTCAAGTGGGCACTCTTATTCATGTTGGTTCACCCTGATATACAATGTAAGTAATAATGCCAAGGTTATATTATCTTTTTTGGTGGCCCTGCATGTTGTTAACAAAAGATTAAGCAAACATACACACTTCGAAGTGTTAACATAAAGGGTTCTTGCTCACTTTACAGTGAAAATACAGAAGGAGTTGGATGCTGTTCTTGAAGGGCCCACAGTGTATTACGAGGACAGGAAGAAGCTTCCTTACACTAATGCAGTGATTCATGAAGTTCAACGCTTTGGAAGCATTGCGTCTGTGGGCATTGCACGGACCAATATAAATGACATGACACTCAATGGATATTCTCTGAAGAAGGTAGGATGTGAACATATTTCTCAGTATGATTATAGGCGATCTGTTTTTGTAAAATAACAAGATCAAGTCAAAAATAATTAGGGTAGATTTTGTATTTTATCCTAAATGAAGCGAAATATTTGCCCATAACTGGGGTGACCAGACCAAACTCCTTCTGTCCATAAAAAGCATCAGATAGATAGATATATTTGAACATGTACGCTATAGTCAAAAGCTAGGACGGTATGTGAAGCCTTAGTAAAACCAAAATGATAAAATGGCAAAACACAATGTTTAAAGGGATAAATACATGAATGTCATCATCATGGGTTGTGGATTACAATTTCCAAAGCATTCCAGAAATATCGAAACTGGAAAAGCTTCTTAGAAGTTTCTGTGTTGCTGTTACATGACAGATCTGCTAAGGTATATTTGATTAAAATGCTGGACAGTTCAACTAATGTTTTGACAAAGTAGAAGAGCATTAGGAAACTTTTTGTTTTTTAATTCACTACCGCATACAATAAAGAATTTTTCTAAACACTATGCATACGCAAACACATCATACATCAAACAACCTTATTTCACACTACTTTTTGCAGTTTATAAAATCAATATATTGTACATATAACCTATATTTTTTTAAAAATCTTTCCACCACAACAGGATACCATGATTCTGGCTAATCTTGACTCTGTGCTGCATGATCCTCAATATTGGGAAAACCCATATAAGTTCAACCCCAATCACTTCTTGGATATAGATGGGAACTTCTCACCCAATGAGGCTTTCTTGCCATTCTCTGCTGGTACGTATTACGTTTGAGCTAAAATATTTGTAAAAAGTGCTGCAGTCTACTTGTGTATAACATACTTCCATATAACACTGGCTATCAATATTTGATGGTTCCCAGCAGTCAATATTGTGATTGGGCAAGGTACAAACCTAATCTTAAGAATTTAGCTTAATTGTCCATATTAAGTTTGAAATGCTTTCTATTGTTAAGAGCTAACAACACATATAGACTAGTGTGACATAATCTAAATCTGACATAATCTAAACACTCATTTTGTATACAAAATTAATGGTCGTTCATTAGTCACACGTGATCAGGGAGTACAGAAACACAGTGTGTTTTAGTCAAAAGCATAGGTTACTGTTTCATATCAAAGGGAACTTTCATTAGCAATGCTCTTTAAGCCACATGATACAGGCAGACAAAATGTTAACCATCTAGCTGTTGTGCTACATCCACAATCTTCACCCGGCATGTGTTAACATCATGAGAGGTGCAGTAGTTGGGTGCAGTAGGAGTGTATTTTTGGTCTAGGCATCAAAAATATTCTTCTATTAAAAAAGCCAAAAGAAAATCCATCTGATTTGATGTAAAATTATTATTATTAACACGCAGGGCTTGTTTTTTACTTTTTTTCTAAACGACTGCTCATTAACTTTATCTATTAAGTATCTTGTTTACATTATTAATGAAATGAACAAATTCATATTTCCAACAGGACATCGAGTATGCTTGGGGGAACAGCTGGCTCGATTCGAGCTCTTTATCTTTTTCACCATGTTGGTAAAGTCATTTAACTTCCATTTGCCAGAAGGAGTGTCAGCGGTCAACACAAATTATATTGCAAATATAACACTGAAGCCTCACCCATACAAGATCTGTGCTGTACCACGTTAGGTACCAAAACAAACGTTTAAACTGGATTACATCACTTTGGGTATTCACAAATTCATCTTACATGTTGAACCAGAGTAGGGCTGCAACTAACGATTATTTTCATAATCGATTAGTTGGCCGATTATTTTTTC
>VKOC01009836.1:0-12460 GCA_009364415.1 Spea multiplicata | reverse complement strand
TTTTTTTTTTTTCATGCCAACTCAATGTGATTTCCATAACAAAGATCAACTTGATTCACTAAGATCATCTCAAGTTCATAGTTGAGATGATCTTAGAATACTTAAATGTATCCTTGTTATGGAACTTTCCAACTGAAAGCTTATCCACACAAGGAGAAAAAAATAACAAATAAGGTAATTATAACATCCAGAATGGCAGTTGAGGTGGAAAAGTGATCTCATTTGTGAGATTAGTGTTCCAATATGTATATTTTCACTTGGGATTAAAATATAAAAAGGTCCTCAGGAAAAATTGCTACCCTCTGGCAAATTTGGTCTATTTGTGTTATTGATTTTATATGTTTCTTTGAATTTTTTCTATGTGAATAAAACAGCCTTTCTGCATATAGGGTGGAATTTTCTTCAGTGATGTGGTGTCCGCTTCTTGTGGTAGTCAGTAACGGGGGTTTTCAGCATCATGCTTGGTGACAGATATTGTCTTGCCCTGGCCGGTAGTGTGGAGACAAGGTTACACAAGTCAAAGGAAGGCCCAGACTGAAACAGACACAACTCACAAGAATTCCCTCTTGCGTATCCGAAAAAGGACAGCAGTTGTGAATGTTTGATTAACTGTAATAATGTATTAGATAATGTCTAAGAACTTTTTTTTCCCCCCAGTAAAATCAAGCAAGTCAGTGCTACGTATAAACTTCCACTATTCCTGATCCCACTCCTTCTGCTGGTTCAGTGGCAACCAGTTATCTGTCTGCTACTTCAAATAATTCACATTTTTTTTAAACTTCATTATCTTTTTCATGACCCAGTAATTTCCTCTTCTATCTTTTATCTTTTTGTTTATATATTTTTTGCTGAGTTCTTCACTTTCCCCTCAATATAAACTGGTGCCGCCTCTTGCAAATTACACAAGTACACAGTTAATGGAAAATTCACATTTTATTGACTATATCCTGATGTTTTAGCAACATTAATTTTCCCTGCGCAGGCTGAGATAATCTACTTTTGGATTTTTATGGTGTTTAAAGTAGATTTTCATTTTTTTTCTGGACTTTCTATGCATGATATATTTCAAGGCAGAATATACTAAGAATGACTATTCAGGACAGCCACGCACACTGCTTCCTGTAGGAAAAATATGAATATGCAGAAGGATAATTGTAAAAAATGAATCATAGGTTATGTACATAAAACGAAGTCCCCATTCTAAGGAAACAGCAACTTGATAAGCTCTTCTGTTTGTCTCCTTAAATACCTTCTGAGGCCCAGTGGATAAACATATTTTAAAAGGAACTTTTTTTTAAATTTCAAATGCAACTAAAAAAAGCACCGACAATTATTAAACGTGATTATAAATATCACTGAAAGCTGATTGCCTTTATAAAAAAGACTTTACAAATGTAATTTTATTTCGTAATCACTTCTGTAATCTCTAAGTCAGTGATTTGAATGTAATACATAATTGTATACTTGCATGTATTCATATTAAAAGTGTATAATGAGTAATTAGTGCAGCTTAAGAACTTCAGAAGAAATATGTTAAGCTATCCAGGTTTAATTTAAGACAACTCAAGCAAGACTCTTGGGTGGGGCGGTCATCGTGTGGGGCGGTCTTTTGTAATGTATGTAATGTGTTTTAGGCTAGGTTTCCACTTGGGTTTTTGTCCGGCGTTTTTGTCTTGATGAAAAACGCCAGGAAAACTGCCAAGAAAACTGCCACTGCATTTACCTGCGTTTTGGCGTTTTTTCTGCAGTTTTTTCTGGCGTTTTAGCCTTTCTGTGGAAATTGCTTTTTTTGACCTTAGGCAGTTTTTCCAGCCTTTACAAGTTAGAAGTTTCACCCAGCTAAAAGGGATTAGGATAAATGGCAAGTATCTGCCCCTCCTGATGTCATTTACTTGGTAGACCCTTTTGTCTCTTTTCTGTGGTTTTTTAAGGCATGCTTTATTTCGAATGTCTGCTCCTCTGGGAAGATTGGCCCCAAATGATGGTGCAAATTGTTTGCTGTTGCTTTTGGCACGCAGGATCCGGTCGCGTATGTTTGTTTGTAATGGCATGTTTGTTCCAAATGGTGTAGAATTCAATATGAACCAGTCCAGGACTTTGTTTTGTGTGAAACTGTTTGTTTCCAGCCTATTTCTCATAGGACACACAGATACTGGGTCCATCCTCTGCATTGTAACTGTGGAAAAAACGCCATAAAAAACGCCAAGGCATAAAACCCACATGGCTTTTTCATGGCGTTTTTTCTCTCCCATAGACTTCTATTGGAGAAAAACGCCAAGATTTTCTTGCAAAAAACGCCAGAGTGTCAACATGCTGCGATTTTGAAAAACTGCCACAGAGCCCAAAAAAGCAGAAAAACGCCAAACAGGACTGAAAAAACGCCGAACAGAAAAACGCCAAGTGGAAATGGCATTTTGCGATTTCCTATTGAAGAACAGCTAACATCTGGCTGCAGCGTTTTTCACAAAAAAAACGCCAGGTGGCGCTATTGGCGTTTTTATAGGCGTTTTTAGCAAAAAAACCCAAGTGGAAACCTAGCCTTAAACCAGTAAATATTTTCAGAAGGGTCAAGTCCCTTAATACTCTTCCTCGTAGTTATTTAATATCACCATCCACTCTTATAAAAAAAAAAAGTCCACACATTTGATATATAATATTTTCACAAAATTTGACACTACAAGTTTTTCAACAATATCCTTGTATTTTTGTTTGATTTAAGACTGTCTTTTTTGTTTGTGGATGCTATCAAACAAAAGATACAAAATCCCAAGTATTTGGCTATACTTCTCGATATTGAGGAGAACATTGATTCTGACCAAATCCCCAACTCAGTATGCAGAAGTTAAGCCCAAAACTTGATCAGAACCTCCACTACTGGGCTTTACTGTTGCCTGTCAGCACTAATTATTGTACCACTCTCCAGCCCTTGGCAAACGGCCTTCTGCTACAGTCAAATGTTTCACATTTTGACTCATCCGTCCAGGACACCTGCTGCCATTTTCTACATCCCACTTCCTGTGTTTTCATGAAAAGCTGAGTTGGTTGGCTTTGTTTTCACTCGGAGAGTAGATTGGTGTACGAGGATCCCACTGTTTCCTCCCCTCTATCTATCTTCCATCATCAGCAAATATACTCCAGGCCACCCTCTAAGATCCAACAATGACCTGCTCCTTGCATCTTCACTCAGCACTTCTCTCACGCAGCACCAACCCTCTGGAACGCTCTTCCCCGTGCTGCCCAACTCTCACCAACTCTACCCTCCTTCAAACGCTCCCTAAAAATGTTTCTCTTCAGGCAAGCCTACCACTGACATGAACATCAAAACTTCTCTCTCACCAACTTACAGCACCTATCTCGCCCTACATTAATGACATTCACTACCACGCAGTCCTCACCTCATGTTTCTCACCCCTTATCGACCAAGATTGTAAGTTCCTGCGGGAACAGGGCCCTTCATTCCTCTTGTATCTGTATGTCAATTGCTGTATTGTACTTGTCGTTATCTGTACAACTTTCCTCTTTGCACAGCGCTGCAGAATCTGTCGGCGCTTTATAAATAAAGTATAATAATAATGCTGCACTGCTGGATATCTATTGCAAAAGGGAAGTAAGCATCATGTGTCTGTTTTCTTAGAGAGAAAAAAAAGCTTGTAGAGAACATCTGGAAACACAGCACTATATATTTCCTGAATAAAATTAGAAAACATAGTTTTATGAAGCACTTAATCAGACTAACTTATTTGCATGAAAAGATGAGCAAAATATTTATCTAGGTATTGTAGTAGATGTTATTTATTTGGATTTCTTAAACATATTTGATATAGTTCCTCAAAGTGTTACTGAACAAATTAAAAGATATAGGTTTGGGCAACATTTTTTGCATCTGGATTGAAAATTGGCTAAAAAATAGAGACAGCTGTTAATAGAAAATTCTCCAACTGGACAAAAGTGGTAAGTGTTGTTTATTTAATATCTCTATTAATGATCTTGCAGTGGGCATTGAAATCAATGTGTCTGCAGATGATGTAATATTAGATACAGTAATACAGTCGATACTAGATGTTACTTCCCTGAAAGTGGATTTGGTCAAGCCGGAGGACTGGGCAGCCAAGTGGCAGATGAGATTAAATGTTGAAAAAAGCAAAGTTATGCATTTTGGGAAAAATAAATGTGTAAATGATACCTTAAATAGTGTTGTCTGAGGGACATCATTAAATTAAAAGGTCTTGAAAACAATTGTAGACAATTATCAACACAGTTGCTATGTTTGTCACTTGCTGCAAAGGCCGGTAAGATATTGTCATGAGGAAAATCTAAATTTCCTTCTGTATAAACCAGCAGTAAGACACCCACCTTTGAATATGCAGTGAAAATATGGGAAATTGTTTCAATGTGGATTTGTTTCACTTCTTCTGGATCAAGGTTGAATTTGATGGACTTGTATAATTTTTAACACAAGTTACTATGTTACTGCGTAAGAAGGACATATTTTTTTTTAGATATGCTAACTTTGCCAAACCTTTCAGATAACCTGTGATTTTTGCTTACCTGTAATTTTAATTAAATAGCTCCAAAACAATTATGCTGGGATAGAAAAAGAAACAATATGTAGTTTTAATACATTTTTATGCTAAAAGTTGTGAATATGACAGTTCACCTAGAATATATTTTAATCAAATACCAGGTCTTGCCTTGGTTCTTAGACAAGTGAGAGAAAGGCTATGCTTGGACAACTTCTTCCGTGCTAGATACAGTACTGAACAGGCAATCCTCTTGTCTGTTTAAATCTGCTACAACGGCCTTGTTGTTGGATTGAATTTAGATGTGTTTTCCTCTTAGCTAGAAAAACCAGACATTCAGAGCTTTGAAAACTACCATCATTTCCAGATAATTTAATGGAAGTGAATGTTCCCCCTGCATCCATGTATCTTGACGTGCTTTCCCCCTGGAAGTAGGCACCCCATTCATGTTGACTGGCATATGTAGTAACAATGACTGGACTGCACATGGCCCAGCTCTTTCCGAATGAGAGATTAGGATCTTTTAACCACCAATCTAGAGAATTTAAGACCTCTGCCAGAATCTTGATATGATGTTTTAAGCAAATGGGGTTATGTCCCATGTCTTTAATAAAAACATTTGTAGAGGTCTCATGTGGGTCAAATGGGAACTTACTATCTATTATTGATTCTTATTATTTCTATTTTTTAATTTTTTCTGGTTGAAATCCAGGGTGAATCCTTCTAGATGGTTGCAGATGTGATTGGTTCCAATTTATGAGCCATCCGAGATCTTGAAAAGTTTGTAGAACTTGGTTCAGGTGCAGATGAAGTTTGGTTAGATTTTATGTTATTTTTCACTTACAGGGCTACCCCTCCTTCTTTCTTGCCCTTTCTGTGTTTTGTATATAAAGAGTATACCGGTATTGATATGTCCAAGTCATTTTTCTCATTAGCAGCAACTATAACAACGTTCTCAGTTGCCACTACTGTTAGAAGTTCATGGATCTTATTCCCTAAACTGTGAGGTGTTCTCTTGGAGCTTCTTCAGCTCATTTTCCATTTAGCACAAACATGCTATGATGGCTCTAGTCACAGACGTGGCGATAATGCCAAGATGGAATCATGCTGTGGAAGCTTCAAATGCTTTTTTTTAATGGCCACCTCAGATTTTCTCTCCATTGCACCAGAGAAGTATGAACTGTCTTCAAAGGTAAGGAAGTTTTCCTGGTTACCTTGGTGACTACTGAATCTTCTGGACTCTCCCAGGTCTGCAGAAATTCTTTATCAAATGGCGATATTTTCCTGAAAGGTTCTATGTTTATTTTTAAAACCTTTAAAATGAGATTGAGACCGTTGGTCTTCCAGATGCATAGCTGATTTTATTGCCACAATAAGTGTGCCTATTTCCTCAGTGGAGAAGAGGCAGGATTCCTCTGAGATCAATCCCCCTTCCTCAGAAGAGTATTTTCCAGTTTTAGTGTCAGGGTCAGATGATGGGGAATGAAATGAGTCTGGTTCAGATAATGGTAGCTGTGCAGAGGATGCTGCCACCTGTGGAGTCTGTGGCATAGCTGGAGTGGTGGCTTAGGATTTCACCAAATCAGAAGTAGCTTTCATTTCTTGTCTCAACCAGGTCATAAAATCTTTGTTAGATGCCTGGGAGACTTGCATCTCAAACCTGCTTTTAAACAGGCTTCACACAATTTTTTTCAGGGGTCTTGAATAGACTTGTGACACCCAGCATGTACTCTTATCCTTTTCAGTAGGTTTGTCAGTAGACAAATCGAGGAACACCTACAATCCAATGAAGCAAAAGAATTTCAGAGCAAAAAACACATGCATTGAGCCATAAAAAAGGCAAGGAAATGCCAGTTTCAAAAGAAGCAAAAAAAAGGTGCTCGCTGGCAATATAGATGTAAAATACTGCACCTAGCGCCTTTGTCCGCTTGTTGCCTCACGGGATGTCAGCTCCTTTCCAGAGCTTAGCGTGCGTGGCTGGAATAGCAGCCGTTGGAGATGGCCCTCACTGGAATCAGACTTTTAAAGCACAGAATGCTAGTTGCTTACAGAACATGAAAAATAATTGGCAATAAGTGAGTAGTGGGCATATATTTTAAGTACTGTCAGCCAGTGAGGTGCTATAGACCCGACCCGGGTTACATGGCTCACCATAGAGCCTGAAGAAAATAGGGATGAAGGATGGCAGGGAAAATGGACCCCAAGGAGTTTCTGTGCTGCATATTGAAAAACAATGCTCTAGCAACTATTAGAATAGCTCAATATCATATGATAGCTGTGTGGTCCCTTTACATGTTTGTCGAATCCCCCCTTGCTAATGCATGAGGGGATTCTATAGAATACCCCCCTTATGCATTTACCCCTACTAGCCCTCAGCTATTTTCCATGCATGAGATGTGTTCGCTTGATATAATCACCTCCAGTCAGTTCTGGCACTGGCTTGAAGATTGCTAAGACACTGCGGGCGTAGTACACCCATGTAAAAAGTGCTCCCATTGATTGACTACAGAGGAGATGGGTGACTGGAGCTGCAGAGCTGCAGTTTCTACATCAGATAAGAGTGTTTAATAGACTTGTGCAATCGTATTTGGGCGAACATGAAAACGAACACGAAGGGTACCGGACATATGAACATGGCGGCGGCAAAAGAATCTTTGTGTTCCTCTTCATTTACTAATCTCCCTGGTCCCTTTCCCATCTAGCCTACCTTATGTATGCAGCATCACAGGGGTTAACTGGAGCAGAAATCCGTAGGTTCGCCGTCAGGGCCGCGCGAACGACTCTATTGGTCGCCTGCAAGGGCCTCCTCTGGCATCAACCAATTGGTTGATGCTACAGGAGGCCCCTGCTGGCGATCAATGAAGTCGTTCATATGACCCTTTAACTCCTGGTGGAGGAACTTGGCCTGGGCATGTTGAATCGCTCATACGGACCTTTAACTCTTGCAAATTTGTTGCTGCACCAGGATTTTAAGTCAGTACGAGCGAACCTCCGATTTCCACGCCCGTTAACCCCTGCGATGCAGCGTAAATAACGGTAGTGGAAATCCATAGGTTTGCAGTCAGGAGTTAAAGACCCTTAACTCTTGGAGCGTGGAGAAAGGCCAAGTTCCCAGTCAGGAGTTATATGGCCGTGCAAGCCACTCTATTGGTCACCTGCAGGGGCCTCCTCTGGCATCAACTAATTGGACAGAGGAGGCCCCTGCAGGCGACCAATAGACTCACTCACAAGGCCCTTTAACTCCTGACGGCGGAACTTGGCCTGGGGAGACCATAGTCTCCCCGCTCCAAGAGTTAAAGGTCCTTTAACTCTTGTAGCGGGGAGACCAGTGGTCTCTTTCGGCCAATTTGCGGCACCAGGATTTTAAAAGTTTGTACGAGCGACTCTATTGGTCGCCAGCAGGGCACACATCTGCAGAGGAGGCCCCTGCCGGTGACCAATAGAGTTGATCGTACGGACAGTTAAAATCCTGGCACCAAAGCTGCTGCGTAGTGTGTACCGCGTAAACCCCGTATTAACCCCTTCTACAAAAAATGACAAAAAAAAAAACAAACATGAAGAATGTACACTAATATTCGCCCAAACCGAACACAGAAATGGGCAAGTATTAGTGGAATACGAAGATTTTTTCCCCCATGAAGAGTTGGCCAGCGCCCAAGTCTAGTGTTTAATTTACCTGAAAAAGCATTTGTTGTTGGAAGGGGTGTCGGGGACAGTCACTTTAAGATGAAATATGTTACAAAAAGAAAAGCCTACTTAACATTACCATTAAAACGCTAGCACCGTATCAATAAACTTACATTCAGATGCATGGATCCCATATTTATACCCGTTAGGGTCAGAGGTGCACTTTTCCTTTATGTTCCTTTCATTCATAAATGAAGGAACTGTTTCACAAAAGTGAAAATGAATCCCTAAAAAAACATCCTGACCATGCATATTTGGTAACTACAGCGTTTTCTAACAAAATCTGCTTGTCATAACCACCGAATATTATATGCAAGAAATATTAGTAGAACGTGCTGACATAATAACGCTTCCTGCCCAGCAGCACAAATCTCCTTTGCAGCACCAGCACCAGCAGCAGGTGCTACCGCTTTAAGAAACATCAACCTTCATCAATATAAGGCGCGAACACGTCAAGGAATAACGTCAGCAACAAAAAATATTTGTTTCCGCCCTCTTGCTTGCTGATTGGCTGCTTCCGACGAGCGTACGCTGCCTGCCCTCTTTACACTGATTGGACTATTCCGCTGTCTTCAGAGTGCAGCAAACTCGTGGGAAACCCCGCCTCTCACTGGTTGCGTAGGGCTAGATTGACTTGTTGCCATGGCCGGCACAATCGTTTTTTTACGGTGCCGGTTGCGCCGTGTTGCCAGGGTCTTAAAAATAATAATACGACGGCCTTTTGAGGTTTATTGCACCTTGCCGTGCGTCAAAGCCAACTTCATGATGAGCATTCACACCAGTGTTTGCATAAAATAATACGCAAACACGTCACCTCGTCTCTTAAGAACAAAATAAACAGTGCTGACCTGAAAGCAACTCAAGGGTACGATGTTAATTATATTAAGCAAGGAGGTTCTTTTGGACTAGGCTTTTGTGTCTGTTGTTTGGCACCCTAAAACGGTTAACGTTTGCACTAACTAAATAAATAAATAAATGGTAAATATATCTTGAATTCTTATATCATGAATTAAAACAGATTGAAATATCAGTAAAATTCACTAATTAGTATATTGAGAAAAGATTGAATGGAAGTAAACCAAGTACTAAAAGGTTGGGACTATACTACATATAAAATATAGCACACACATATAAAAACTATAATTTAATATATATATAATATATAATATATATAAATATATATATTTAGATAACTATATATTAAAATAAAATTTTACCCTATATATAACCCCCAAATAATGTAGATTTCACTTTTGGATGCTGGAACTGGGAATCAGCAATATGGAACTGAAAAGGCTGCTAGGGTTCGAGGCCTGGCGCTCTATGAAGATTCCAGCAAATATTATTTAACCCTCAATAATTAAGGCCCTTGGCAAGCAGCCCTTTCTGAAGACTTTCTTGCTTAATAACAGAGAGACACCAAATGTTGACAATAAGGAGAAAATAGAGCGAATGTAACCCTAATACAATAATGATCATGTAACACCAAGAACGGTTAATTATATTAATGATGTGTGCGTTACACAAGCTTTAATCAACAGTCCATATGCATATAGTTAAATATGATCAGAAGTTCGGGGGTGGGGAAACATTCATATAATCATTTTCCTTTTAGTTTATAGAATATCATTCTTCAAATCGTGTTCAAAGGAGATTTTTAAATGGATCAGAGCAAGTTGCATTTTAAAGAAAATTATATTATAAAAGTAGCCCATGCTAGTTTTATTGCATTTTGGAGTATATATATATATATGTGTGTGTGTGTATATATATATATTCTTAGGCAGCTTTTCTAAAATAATTGTCCAGTTTAAATCGGTGGATTTTCAGAAAATTCCAGAATTCGGTACTGTTTTACAGTTAAATATGGCCTCTGCTCATCTGGGTGTATTATGGAGCATTTAGCATCTTTTTATAACCTCAATTTATTAAGGTCGATTGGAACAGCAACTACAAATGGACCTGAAAGCGCAGTCTTGTAATGGTTTCACTGCTGCACTGCATTGCTGGGTTCCTTGTTTTTGTGTATGAAGTTGATACATGTTATTTGTTTGCAAGTGTTTGTTTGTCAAAAGACACAACATGGTAGTCTGTGCAACTCAGGGCTATGTAAACCCACACTAGAAGTGTTAACATCATACAGTCCATGTTTGTAAGCAAAATTCATTGATAGGTTTCAGCAGTCGCAAAGCCGTCGCTCTCGCAATCATCATCATGCCAGTCTCTGGCCACAGAGCCATCATTTAAGTATTTAGTTATGTGCCATCCAGTGCTTAACCCCCTGAATGCCAGGTGGCGTTGGTAGAGCCATTTACTCACTACCCTTCTGGCGTGCGAAGGGTAGCGGAGTTGGTGCGTTGAGCTGACCTATATAGGTTGGTGTAGGTAGCATAGATGCTTTGTGTGGGATGCTGGGTTGGGAATGTGCTCCGACATCCTTTATATACACAGACACTTCAGACACCAGCCAAGAGAGGACTGAAAGCACCGAGAGCAGCAGCCACATGAGAGCCAGTGCGAGCAGCAGGCAGGGGGATTATTAGAAAACAAAAGAGAGAGGAGGAGGAGGAGGAGAGAACCAAAGGAAACAACTCGCAGCCTGCAATCAACGTTACTCCTCTCTCACACACATCCACATCTCGCTCTCTTTCCTTTCTTTCCTCCTCAGCCCCTTTCTTATCCTCCTTTCCTCCACACACCCCTTCTCGCTGGCACCCTCCCCTCCACTCTGTCTCTTCATCCCAGCCACCCGCTTTATTTTCTGCCCGCCACCTCTTTCTGCTTCCCTCCCTCCTTTATCTTTCTTTCATTCCCCCAAATCGTTCACTATTATCCATCCTGTCTCTGTTCCCTGCTCACCCTCCTTGCCACCCCCACCATTCTGTGACCCCTCCCCCCTTTTTTTTTTCTTCCTCTTCGCTCTCTCATTCTATTCCCTGCTCTCTCTTCTTTCCCCTCTCTCTCTCTTTTCTCTCCATCCCTTCCTCCCCCTCCTGGCTCCTCTTTTATTTATTTATTTAGGCTTGCTCTTCTGTGTCTGTGTTTTCTCTTTCTCTTTTCTGTTGCCGTGTCTGTAATTTTTGGAGGTGCACCAGGGGGGCTCCCATTTGCAGTGCTTGCAGTGCAGGTAGCGGGGTCCCCTAGCCCTCCTCCTACTGCCCCAGCCTGTGGCCCCCCCTCCACCCCCAGTGTCCCCCGGTGCTCCCTTGCTTGCTGCAGCCTACCAACATGATGGCGGCAACTCCCATCCAGCAAAACGGGACCCATAGCGGGGTACCCATAGACCTAGACCCTCCAGATTCTAGGAAGAGACCCCTGGAAGCACCACCGGAGGCTGGAAGCACCAAGAGGACCAACACCGGAGGTAAGTGCTTTGGCTATAATGCACCAGATCGGGGTTATATGAATGCAGACCGCAGACACCCCTCTCCTGGCAGTGTATGCGCCCCCCCAATACGTGCAAAAACCCGAACTTTAGCGCCTTCTGTCAGGGGCTGCTTATCTAAGCCTGTCCATTGTAATCTATGGTCAAAATGGCGTCTTCATCTGTTATTATTGCGTTTTTTTTAAGCCTTGCATCTTCAACCTGTCGTATTCTTTTATTGCAATAGACTTGCTATAATAAAACTGCATATCCTCCCCTATGTTTTTTTTTTTTGGCGGGGGGGGGTGCAAAGATGGAGAAGGGTCCTGGATGCTTGAGATCACATTAAGGTAAATATTTGCAAACCAGAGGGGGGGGGCCGGACGAGCGGGGGGCTTTTAAAATTTGGGGTTTGAGGGGTAAAAACACCCCATTGCTGGATGAAGGGTGCAGAACACAGTAGCCTCACAAACACACACACACACCCCTCTGGCAACTAAGAGGTTAATTGCCAGTGCTGGAGGATGCATAGAGGAGGCAGGGACCAGAGCAGTCAGCTGAACATCAGTGGCTGCACCTTACGGTCCTCTCTCATTGTTCCCAGGCATCGTTTTATTCCAGGAGGCGATCCATCCCCTTCTCTGCTCCCCAGATTTCGGAATATCTCCCTGTCTCCTTTTTTTTTTCAAATTATCCCCCAACCATCAATTGTAAATTGGGGAGGGGCGGAGAGATGAGAGCGTGAGCTCACAGGAGCTGGGGGGGTGCTTCTTCTGCATCCTGGTGATGTGTCCCAGCATCTTCGCGTTCATTTCTATTGGAGGCATAACAATGCAACGATGCAGAGGTGAATGCATTTGCTGAGGATTTTTCAAGGAGGATCAGTGGG
>VKOC01009833.1:0-10966 GCA_009364415.1 Spea multiplicata | reverse complement strand
CCATTTTCATCACCAAACAGCTTGTCAGTGTCTCCGAATGGTGGTGTATTTAGGGGAGGGTGAGTCTGCCCTGGGTGCCACTCATTGGGGTGTGCCACACTACCACACAGAGGCCCCAAGTGTCCAGGAATTTCCCTCTCACAATGTCTCTCTACCGCCTCTGTCTACCACCTTCACATCCCTGTCTCCTTTCCCGCAGTTCAGCCTTGTCTCTTGCCCCTACTTCTTCTGTCTTCCTTATTCTTCCACTTTAGCACGGTATCAGCTCTGCTGACCATTCCTCCCGGAGTACTTCCGCAAAAAAAAACAGAAGAAGAAGCAAGAGAAAGCGAGTAGCTGCAGGAAAGGAGCAACAACAGTGCAGCCATGCAGAAGTTGACCACCCACACTTCCAAGTGCTGAAGTGCGCAGCCGCATCGTTGTCGCTTCCTCACACTCTGAGTCATCTACAAGTGGACAGCCGCTACAGTCCTCGGAATAAGGTATTAATCCGGAGAAAGAATCTCATGACAAACCACCAGAGTTACAACACGACAAGGAATCAGATGCAAAACGACTAATGGTTAGTGGGGGGAAACACAAGGTCTTTATACACAAAAGACAAACCAGTCATGGGTAAACAGACAAGATATGTATTGGTCAGGTTATCATTACCTACAGCCATTGAAGGTTACAGGCGAGTGTCTCTTCAAAGTGGCCAACAGATTTAAACCTGGACAGGTGGGACACATGGGAACGATCAGGAAGGTGCCATGCAAGTGGTCACGTAGGCACCAAGGGGCTCCCAGGAGTGTGGGTAACGGTCACTGGATGTGGGCATAACTATAATCAACTATACAAATACATGGTAACTTACACATAAAACCATATTAATAACTTGAACAATACAGCAAAAAATAATAATAGAGAAATGACAACAATAATCACTTATGAACAGAATTGTGTCCTGTTACAATATACACCACGTCAATGGAGAAGCAAAAAAAGTACAGGGACCAATTACTGGTACCCTACGATATGCATTGTTTTAAATAACTCAGCATTGTTAAAGTAGACATGACATCGTCCCAGATTAGATAAATCAATGATTTGCACTGAGAGTAAAAAACAGTAATTATGCCAGGACATGACAAATCCCATTAACCTGTTAGTTAAGGCTCTAAAGACAAAAAACAGTTCCAATCATAACTGTGCAATCCCCATATCAGGACTGTCCCAACTGCCCTTACATTATGTAGGTGAAACGCTCAGCTCACACACTTCTAATGCTATGCCCATGGGTAAGGAACACTGGAGGCCTGGCACCATCTGGCACATTGGCGGATAAAGCCAAGTGGCCCCCAGTCCCTTCCCCCCTCCTGGGGACTTATATACATACTCACAGTAACACACACACACACTCTAACACACGCTGATACATTCTAACACACTTACACATTCACAGTTACTGTAACATACACTCATTAAACCATCCTCGCACCATCATCACACCTTCACAGCCTTACCTTGTCTGCAGCCTTTCCTTACAGCATTTCACACTGTGTGCGAGTAGCTGCCATATTACAGTGGGGTCACGTATGGTGCTCCCTCCTCTGCGAGTGGACCAACATCACCTGGCCCTGTTTGAAGAATTTTGGACGCACCTTGAGTTTTTGTGTACATGTGCCCATATTGACATTTGTGTACTTTATTTAGCTAAATGTCAATATAAACATCCACAACATTGATTTTATTTACTACAATAAATAGGGATTTTATTCAATGTATTTAATAAAATCGGCCTACTGAATGTGGGAAAAATGTAAAAGGTTTAAAATATATCTTTTCCCTGAAGATATGAAGGATAATAACTATTTTACCAGAACGGTTTCTTATTGGTATACAGCTTCTGGTGTGTGCACACCCACAGTCCCGTGCCACTACAGGAGATTATGGGCACACCTGCTGACTATATTACCTTTTGCAGCAAATATACCTGTTTACATTTGTAAGAACGTGCGCATACATACTGTAAAAATAATGTATAGTACATACGGACAGGTATAGAGCGCATACCTTGTCAGGTTGCCCCCTCACACTTTTCCCGCCCTCTGCTCGCGAACCAATCAGCACACTCCGCCTGCTCGACTTCGCGCCGCCCCCACCCCGCTGGCGTCCTGGTGCGGTGACGTCATGAGCGTGCTGCTTCCCAACATGGCCGACTTCGATACCATCTACGAGCTGGATGAGGAAGACGAGGATGAAGGCGAAGAGCATGAAACGGGACACGGCCGGGTGGTGGACGAGGAGTACGTACTGAGATACGCTCCGGATCCGGTGGCTGTACGGGGAGCCGGGCATATTACCGTGTAAGAGAGTGGGGGCAGGTTGTGAGGGGATGTAGGCCTTCTGTATGAACACATAGCAGTGTTACATGTATGTCGGCTGCTGCCCCAGAGACATGTCAGTCAGGTTAGACTGCTGTGTCGGCGGGTGCCGTCTTATTGCATGTTTAGTGTTTTTCTCTATGGAAGGTGCTCGGTACCTGCTGGGAACGCATTGCCCCAGCCTGGTACACCATGCGCCCTGTATACACTGAGGCATGCCTCCTGCTGAGGAAGACTGTGATCTTCGCCCCTCTTTCCTCCCTAATGCCCCTGTCTTCTGCAAGCTCGCTAAGCTCGCTGCATCAGGGGCAGCCCCGGGAGCCACAGCCAAGTGCATGCGAATAAAATACATCTTTATTTACATAATAGCTACCAACTGAGCACAGTCACACACAAAGTCTGGGCAAAGCCCTGCTGCTTAGCTGCTCCCACTTCTTTGGCCTCCTAAATGCATGCTGACCTATTAATGCTGTAAAAGTATGACGTATTAACTGTGGGTAAACAGTTTATCTACATTTCGTCTGTAATTTCTACGTTATATCGCCCTGTATGAGTAATTCTTCACAGCCTGCTTCTTGCAGACATGCATACTCTGAATACCTGTGCTTGATTAACAGGGAACTGTTGCCTAAATAGCGCGTAGCATAGCTAGATTGGTTTATTTCAGTTATCCTGGCCTGAACTGGCCATCCGGCACACCGAGCATATGCCCCAAAACACACCTGATCTGAGCCCCTCTTATTACTCCAGCTTAGCTCTCCATGCGCGGCATAGCTTGTTACTGAAGGAATGAAACGTCGTTTCTCGCATGTCTTGGCACAGAAAAACATGGAAGGAATTCCAGGGTCTGTGAAAAGTCGCTGCGGTTTTACTGCGTTGGATGATTTCTGCCGTTCTGTAACGGCGACACCAAAATATGTCTCCTGCTGCCAGATTGATCAACTGAGCCTCATGTAATGCTTTCCGAACCAACATTGTACAAATCCTAGCTATTCTAGGACAGATGATCACTGGAGTGATCCAGTCTTGTGTGGTATTTTATTTGCTTATTTTTGTTTGACTCCTTAGATTTGGCTTGAGCAACAAGTTTGATGCAGAATTCCCTACTGTGTTAACAGGAAAGGTAAGCTTACTTGGAAATGAGGTGACGTAACATGTTCATTCCTCAAGCAGTCCAGCAGACCCGGACAAACTGCCAGCTCGAAATCTAAAAGGGCCAAACTGTTGGCTGCAACAATGCAGACGCGAATGAGAAATTAAAACTTCTTTGGTGCATTTACTAAAACGAATGTCCTGCCACAGGCTAAGCAGCCTTCCACAGTACTATGACTCCAATACCTACGTGCTCATGTATTCAGAACCAAATCATTTTGTTTGAGATATAATATCACACTATATTATTATATATATATATAAATGACATGGTTTAAAAGCTGTAGCTGTACCTACTGCAATTTTACTGCCAATGCCCAGGTTTTCTTTTTTACGTTGATTTGTGTAACCAAGCTGAGTCTCCCCATTGTACCCAAATCCTATATAAATATGCCCTACCCTTATTATTGTTATGTATATAGCATGAAGAGTTCACACGGCGCTTCTTACTATACATCTGTTCAATGAGTATGGCAAAACTAGAACTGACAGACGACCACACGCCGTAAAGATGGCCGTGCCTGCACGCTTACTGAAGGATCCTATGATTCCTATGATAGTTTTTACATTGGCTGTTTTTTGACTCATTAGATATAACAATATACAAACATGGCTGCCAGTAATCATAAGTGTGATCTCTGTTGGCCATTGGACTGCAAAGGTAAACAAGAATGCTGTGGATGTCTTATAAATGTAAGCGTTTGTGGGGCACGTTGCCGAATGACACTGTGTGGGTGTAAAATGTTAAAAGGCTGTGGCTTCTGGTACTTCTGGTTTGAGGGAGGAATGTGTTTTTAACAATACTTGGAAACTCATTTGGAAAGGTTGTGTATGATTGTATGGTCCAAGGCATCAACTGGCTCCAGGTGACAAGAAGATGATTTACTGAAGCTTAAGGGAAGACAGCACACTTTCCTGGCCAAATGCTTTCAGCAGTAAGGAATCCTAGGGACTGATAAGACGGCCAGTTCATGGGTGTGAGCCATAAATCGTGCCCTTGGTATTGTCAGCAGGTGATGGATAGGGTCGCAATAGTTTTTTTTCTTCTGAGCAGGCCATATCCAGCCTGCTGGGATTTGCCTAGTTTTTCTCTGTTTGCCTCCCTTCTTGCATCCTGTCGTAAAATATTATGACCCTTTTTTAACAATGTTTGAAAGGAGTAGAGGTGAAAAGAAGATGCCCAAAGGAAATAATGTGACTGTACAATGTGAACAATACAACAAGAAGCAAAGCTGTTATCTTTTCTTTTGAACAGAGACAAAAACAGTGCAAAAGTGACCCGGTAAACACCCCAATCCCAAAAACTTCTGAATACCTTTCTCATGTGGACAATGCTGCAGGCTTGAGCTGGCCTCTGATGGTGCTCTTTTATACTGATATCTCTGGGCACTTCCATTCCTGGCTTCTAGAAAGATAAGCTCAGCGCCCTAATTGCCTGTACATCTGTCCTGTTCGTATTTCTGTTACTGTTTATAGCAAAATCACTAAAACTGTCTCATGCAAGGCAACCAGGACCAAGATTTTTTTTCTTCCTTTAGTCATATTACCCTGAGTGGACTGTGCGCTTCCTTCTGTGATCATGTCCCGCGTCTTCCTATTCGGAGCAAATAGATCAGCGGACTGTTGTGTTGCATTTGTCATTATTCTTGTGTTTTATATTAAAGTATTGGCCAATATATAATGGGAAATTCAGGCCTAAACGGCAATATCTCTGTAGTTGCTATATATTTACATTAGTTGATCCAGATAGTCATGAGTTGTGTTCAAGCTTCAAAGATGGGGGGATTAGAATATAGTATCATTTGAAATACCACATTTTACGGCCTCTTTTGTACCAGCTGCATTTTGCGTGTGTCTACACATTTGTTGCGGATGTATTCTGTCTTGTCTGTGACCCTTTATTGAAGTTGTGTGCATTGAGTCTCCTTGTAACACAATATTTAAAAAGAGCAAAACAAAAACCCCCATATTTGACATGTTCCTGCTGAGAGGGCAGCTAATGGTGCTCTGTAAATAATAATTTTGGTTTTTCTCTTGAATAAAGTAGCAAACATGCCTGAAGCCCATGGTGGACACACCAGGTACCATTCTTCGGGGCCGCAGTCCACCAAGGGAACCTTCATGATTTTTCCCTGCAAGTGGAAGGACCACTGAGATATTTAATAGAGGGAGGGGGCTCCTCCCTCACCAGAAAATCGTGGACCTCTAGGGGACCCCGTTCCACCGTGGCGTTTTCAGTATCAATCCAAAAATCTCATATGCTGTGTTATGATATAGTATCCACCGTGCATACAAAAGTACACAGCTGTTAAGCACACTTGGCACCTTGTGGACCCTTCTTAGCACTTTATTTTCTGTATCACATTACAACCTGGTGTCATTAAAACTAATGTTGACTGCTCCCCTAGCAGTAATATGTAAAATAAAGCGTTAAGGAGGGTCCATGAAATGCCCGGTTCTCTTAGCAGTTGTGTCAAAACAACATGGTGATGTGCTAACCCGACAATAAGCCTTAAGGTGACATGCGCCCTGCCTGTGACCAGGGGCATCAGACGAACCTTGGGGCTTCAAAGCTATCACTGCCTGAAGGCCAGAAGACCTTCCCCTCTCTCACAGATACTCGATCTTAGCCAGAAGGCCTAGAAGCGGTAATATGTTGCCCTATATGAGAACATGATTTTTTTTTTATTTTTATTATACAGGTTGCCCCAGAAGAGTTTAAGATCAGCATTGGACGTGTCAATGCCTGTTTGAGGAAGAATCTCCCGTTAAATGTGAAATGGCTGCTGTGTGGCTGTATCTGCTGCTGTTGTACTCTGGGCTGCAGTTTGTGGCCTGTAATATGCCTAAACAAAAGGGTAGGTACAGATTGTATAAATCTACAGACATTCATTCATTCGCTTACCATTATAACTTAGTCTTGCCACTTGTCATTGAAAAGTATTTAATACGGTTAATAATTTCTTAATGTTTTATTAATGAGGTTTCCTTTAACATTTTTTTGTTTAATTTTATTTTGGGTGCAATATAAATACAAATAGAAACTTCCTAAAAGCGGTGTATTTAGTATTAGTGGAAGTTATAGCGATGGGGATATGCTTACCATCTAGAAGCAACTAAAACCCCTTCTCAGAAAATCAACATCTTTCCTGCGACTCTAGGGTATCATGTTAGTCGTAATATACTGTATTGTAATGTATTTGACATTTCCCTGTTGGCACATTCAAACCTTTTAGACAAGAAGATCTATTCATAAATTGTTGGAATGGGAAAATA
This sequence comes from Spea multiplicata, assembly GCA_009364415.1. Classification (NCBI taxonomy): domain Eukaryota; kingdom Metazoa; phylum Chordata; class Amphibia; order Anura; family Pelobatidae; genus Spea; species Spea multiplicata. The sequence goes on along the minus strand of VKOC01009833.1, from coordinate 4,172 downwards.
ACAGATTGTATTATAAGGTAAGAGGAACAACCCTCACGTTATGTTACTGTATCACATCAAGATAAGAACATTGACTAAAACCGCTACAATGACTGTGTTTCTAGCTTGGCTTACACTGGAAGCTGAGTAGAAGGAAATGTGAATCTAACAATATGATGGAATACGTAAGTATTTTGGGCAAATTTGCACATTTAGTTCTATTAACACTGGTAGGGGCACTTTTTCCCTTGGGTGGCCAAGCCATTATTTTTTTTTAGTTTTTACTCAATTTGTATTTGGGTGATACTCCTATACATAGCTTGCTCTTTGTCGAGGGAAATATCAATTTGTTTTTCCCCCAGCTTTTTATAGATGTCTAGGCAAACCGATTACTTTCATAAAGTGAGAGACTTCAGTAGAGGAAGGGTCCTGAAAGTGTCCTCACATGTGGGATAGTTGGTTCCTGGGTTCATTTTGCCACCATGTATCCTGGGTGTGGTTGTTACTGAAATGGTTAAAAAAAAAAGTCCCTTATCACATTTTGCAAGCAGCAATCATACAGAAATGGGGAAAGCACCATATAGTTGTGGGTGTATTACAAATCTTATGATGCGCAGACGCTTGCTCAGTGGGATCTGAAGTTCAAGAAAAGATTTCTACCGATTATCGTAAAGCACGTCACTCACAACTACTAAAGAGACCATAATGCAGACTGCAAGGTCTTTAGGGTGCTTTTTTTTCTTCATTAAAGTTTACTTAGATTATACTTTAAGTGTATTCTTAGAATGGATTCTATGTGTTTGTGTATATATATATATATAGTACGATTATATAAATTATGCTAACACGAGATATATGTATTTGCAAATGGGTATTGTTTCTCTGGGGCAGGTCATACCTAAATTAGGAATTCTTATCGAGAATAGTCCAATATTTGCGACCCAGAATTGAAGACGACCCGATTGCGAGTTCGCTTTGTTTTATTTAATTTTTGTTTTTTTTTTTTTACCGTCATTCCTACCCTTAGTGCCTTGAAAATGGTTATAGAAAGGAAGGAATTACTGTTACCGTGTTTTAAAAACACAATGGGTTCTTTTTGTATAACAGTATAGTACCCTGATGCTCTGGTATTTTATATTGTGTGTAAGAAACTTCGATTTGCACATTTCTTTTCATGTTGAGGGGGGCTTCTCGGTTGCACTCATTTTAAACGTTTATTGCCAGGCACTCCAGCATGCCAGGCACTTGTTAATATTGTTACAAATAGATTTCCATCGAAATCTAGCTTGTTGCCTTATTGCCCTATGCTAGAATGGTTTCCTTTAGTTTACCATATGGCTTAAATCCATTCACACTTCAGAAATGTTTTTTTCTTTCTAAGATCCAAATGTTGGAGTAAAATGATTTTACCGTTTGCCAAAACATTGCTCTTTTCTACGACATTTGCAGGATCTGTGCTTATTTTTTGCTATCTGTGCACAGCGTCCAACATGCTCCTGTGATTTATCATACGTTACAGCTGAGATTTATTTATTGTTAAACCAAAAGCAAACTGTAAATATTGCCTTTTTTTTTTCTTTCCGAATTCCAAGTGTTCTGACTGTTTACAGAATGTAATATAGCTGTTACTCTGTTGCCAACAAATGTATGTGTATGTATACATATTTTAAATGTACTTTCCAGGCATCTTATTGATTGTATAAATCGTAAAGCTCAGCTCAAGGCACAGCTTTGTGTTATTTTGTAATTCATTAGTAAAGCCATAACTACGAGGTGGAAAGGAAAGTCAGACTTGCACTTTTTTTGCAAATATAAGTAACGCGGCAGCAGCGGTCTCTGATATCGATTAGCTTTTTAACGTCAATGTGACAACATGAAGCATCAGTTTTCTTTCCCGTTACAAAAACTGATGGGGAAAAAAGCGGTTCTGATGCTAGCCAACTGCTGAGTGTACTAAATGTATATGTTACTAAAGAAATAGGGTCCACAAAAGGGGTGGTGGGCTGGAATATATTATTTTAGTATTTCTATAATACAGAAATGTTATGGTAAGTTCATTTATGCCTTCATATACTGCATACTGTGATCTTTCTTAAATACCACATATATTTTTTTTGTAATTGTTCTGTTATTTTAATTGTACAATTTTCAGCAGATAAAGAATGTTGCATGCGCTCTAATACATTGCTTCTACTATAATATATCAGACACTCCATTTTGTAGCTCCTGCCAATCCGTTGTAACCTAGTCAGTGTAAGACGGCTGAGCCCTGAAATGGTTAATGGACTCCATGCACATAAGTGACTCTTGTAACAACTCATATTCAGTCACGTATGGAAATAAAACGCTGCTTAAAGGGTACCCTGTTATCCCGGGAGACCACCGGTGATATGCTGGTGCTCGACCATTATTATTGTTTTATATAGCGCCATCAAGTTCCGTATCGCTGTGCAATGGGTAGACAGGACACAAGAAGTATGTTACATAGTAATATGACTTACAGAAGCAACAGGTGAGGAGGGCCCTGCTTAAAGGAGCTTACAATCTAGACCATTAAAAGTAATGAGGCATAAGCATTATACGGACAGCCGCTGAAGTTGCGCGGGGGGGGTCGTGAGTATGTAAGTCCTCTGGTTACTTCCAATAACGGCTCATATATGACACAAGTGTTAAGTTTACAACATGCAGGAAAGAAACAAAATATCTGTCACATTTGCCAAAAATAACATTTATAATGGCCTCATTTACCATCTAATGTGTTATCTCCAGGCTAGTGTTGAAATCATACCCTGGTGCTGAGTTTAATACTAGTAAGACGTACGCAAAGCCAGTTCCACTAGTGACGTGTGTGTGCTTTTATTCACAAACCCATATGTTTTAGCGTCTGTATCGGGGTCCTAAGCCTTGCGTGCCCCTTTTCCTCCAGCATAGCTAAAAATACCAATAGTTGAGCGGCTATTTACATTAATAACCACATGCGGTGTTCTTTTCCTGTTCCGTAACTAAAGGATGAGGTTGTAGCAATCTATCACCCCGTTATAACAAAACACTTGAAGTAAGAACTTGCTGCAGCCATTGAGTCTCTAGCTTTGCGTTTGATTCTTTCTAGGGAGCCGCTATCCATTGAGGTAAAGGCCTGCGTGGCCATAGCGACGGTGTGCGATCGACCGTTCCTCATCCCGTTTCTTTAGTAACTTGGAAGCTATAAGCGCATGGCTTTAATAGTTTGTGTGCTGGACAGCCCCGCTGCATTAGGCAGGCAACTATATTACACATCCATGTTTAGGAGTTCATTGCTTTAAGTGCCACTTAATTAATTAATGCCGTGTGTAATAAAATCTAAAGCAATATTCACTGTAAATCCTACAAACGTCTCACTTTGACCGCTGTATGAATGTAACCGCACATACCTGAATGGTGTTCCAGCTTACGTTTTGCCAATTTTATAAATGCCTTTTTCTGCTTTAATTTCACATTGTGTGCAATTGAACCATAGATACATGTGAAATACATATAAATGTGAGAAGAGTGTAACACTATATCCATTTTTTATGGAAGGCAGTAACGCAGCCGGCTCTGTGGTCATTTAAAATCCAGCTATAATAACGCAGCCATGCATTGTGATGTAAGGAATATGGTCTCTTTCAGTTATATATATTATAGAAAATAGCCACATCAGTACCGATTCCTTCTTAATTTAGTAGGGTAGTTAATTTGCATCTGATGAGAAACAGACTATTTTCACGGCTTTATGGTGAACACCATTTTAGGTGTTAAATATGTAGTAATGTCTTTTTATGGCTTATTTGTTTACATGCTGTTCTCATAGTTCTTTATTTCTGAAGTAACACATTTTAGTGCGCTGTGGCTATAATGATTTCTAACGGGAAAACCTTTGTGACTTCGGTTCATAACTATGGCGCAGGACACACAAAATATTTACTTCCCCGTAAAGTCATGTGTCTAAGGGGGGGGGGAAGTAGACATATACACAAATATTGACTTAAACAGGGACCTAACTATTAGAAGCACAAGCTTGGCTTTGGCAATTTCTTCCCCATTTTGTGCAGATGGGTTGACGCTGTTCAGTGTTCCACTTGAAATAGATCGGGGCATCTGGTTAGGGCGAAAGGGGTGGAAGGCACGTGGAACAGGGCTGGCCGGTATATCTAATAGTTATTAAATGACAATCT
>VKOC01009829.1:0-14033 GCA_009364415.1 Spea multiplicata | reverse complement strand
GAGAGAGAGAGAGATAGAGATATCACGGTAGTGCACCACAGTGTGATTGTATGTTAAAGTAAGTGAATTGCGTTAGTAACAGGTAGAGCCTTAGGCTTTAATTGACCCCTGGGCTGGCTTCTATATCACTCTGATTTGACCTTGTATACTGGTTTGCTGTTACACACATAACCTTTAAAAGAACAAGCCATAGGTATAATGGGTGGGCATATAATACCATGCCAAGAAGGTTTTAATCATTCAATTAGTACTGGAAACTAATGTGTAGGGAAGATAATTGAGGGGATAATTGAGGGGATAAGGGACATTATAGCTTACTCTAAACAATTTAATGTAAAATGGCATACCTCATAAATAACCTTATAAGATGTTATACCCATCAATTAAAAGACAGCTATGCTTAAACTAATTCCAGTAAGATAAATAGGACAACACAGTTAACAGCTTCCACTCTTCTGGGAAGGCTATCCATATTTTTTGTTAGTGTTTCTGTAGCAATTGTCGCCCATTCATCTAGTAGAGCGTTTGTGCGTTCAGGCACTGATGTTGGACGAGAAGGCCTGGCTTGCAATCTCCATTCCAGTGCATCCCAAAAGTGTTCGATAGAGTTGAGGTCAGGGCTCTGTGCAGGACAGTTTTTCCACACCAAACTCATCCAACCATGTCTTTATGGACCTCGTGTAATGGTCAGGTGCCCAAGTACTTTTGTCCACAAAGAATCCTTGGGAATGGGACATTCCAAGAGTGATATGGAAATGAGCAGTCATCTCTGATTAAATAGTACAAACACAATAAATTACATTCATTTGCAGATAAAAGTTGTATATAGTGGTATGTACCTGACTGCAATGGCATCACTGTGGTCCATTTTGATGTTTATGTCAGGTTAGTAGGCAACACAAGTTCTATTTTATCATAATTCATATTCATTATTCTATTAATTAAGCAGCAGTTATTTTGAATTTAAAGACCTTCTGTTTGATTTTTAAGAAAGACAAGCTCAGTTGCTGCTAAAATCAGAACAATCCAACCGGAATGTAAAGTCAATGAGTATAATATTGATGATCATCATTAACTAATTGGGTCTGCTAGCCTCCTGGACAGAGAACCTTTGCTTGGCTTACAGCTTTCAAGACTGGAGATATTACTTATATAGCAGTATATTACTTTTATAGCATTAAAGAAAGTATCACCCAATCGATAAATGGGTCTACTGCTCTACTAATTACTGAAAAACTAGTAAAGTCAGATACTGCTGTTATTGTACAAGGTAGCCCGATGAGGATATTTCCAGACATGATATGTAAAATATCGATATCTACGTTCACTTAATACTGTCAAGAGTGTGGAGTTGAAGCCAATACAAAATAGTCATCCTACCTAAAAGAACAGCCCTTTTATGAAATGTTTGATTTTTTTGCTTGGAAGTACTTTGGCACTAGCTGCCAAATACCTGGCCATTTAGTCATCTGGTGCCCGTCTGTCTGTTCTGGTGCCCGTCAGTTAAAAAATTTACTTTTAATCAATATAGTTCTAAATAGTAACCCTTTTATTTTTTATCCAGTCAGATTTTGTTGTGTCAGTACCTTGCTTATTCCTACTTATCTATAATCACATTTTCCAAAATTTGAAATAGAGAAATATTTTAAACAGAGAGAATATATTTTTTAAACCAAATGCTCTGTTGGATGTGTTTTTACTCTACTGAATTAATACTGTAGTTGGTGGAACCAACTAACCAATTTTGCTCATATAGATTTTACAGGGTTTTTTTTTAATCAAACTTGGCTATTCAAGGACTATGGTGCTTGACATAGTTATTCTAAAACCAAATGTAAATAATTTTTTATAGGTCAAAATGGTCTAATTTTTAATTTGAATTAGCTTTTAGGAATGACTTGCAAAGAAGGATCCATGTTCTGGGCCATAAACACATGTAGCTTATGTATTGTTGATACGAACCTCAAAAATCTCTCTTATTAGGAATATTGTTACGTCATTTAATTTTGAAGGATGTCCTGAAATAGGCAAGGCCATTGTGATCACCTTCACCTTATACTTTGGGCTGCATTCAAGTCCTTTTATCATCTTGATATCTGCCTTTCAATGGTTTTTAATGCCTTTATCCAACAGATGGATCCAAGAGGTCAAATGCTCAGATGTAAGTATTTTAATATTGTTATCACAGATATTAGGAGGAAATAATATGTTTTGGAGATTTTTTTTCTGATGAAAACAGACCATCTGTTTCCTGTCTCATGTTATACACTTAGATTTCACTAGGTGTCAATGTTTAATAAGTGGTGAAATCCCCCCCCCAAAAAAAATGAATACTGTCTATTTCAGCTGCAAATGTGCAGGCATAGCTGAGAATTGCACATACCTCTATGTCACTGATTTTTAAGTTTAGAATGAAGATATGACACCTATCAATTATTTTGCTCAATCTGCTCTGTAAAAACAGCAATTCTTTAGTGTATATATATTTGGGTACTCATGAGTGTGTGACCAAACACTGTTCCTCTGTCTGGAGACTGAGGAAACTGACCTGGGGTCCCAGTAAAGCAGATTACGTCTGGAAAGATTTCAGGTATGAAGTTTAGGCAGTACTGACTAAGTAGGGGTTTTAAAGTTGTCACTTAACCACTTCAGTCCCATATGGACATATTGGTGCGTCTAGAAAAGTTGTGGCAAGATGCCCCTCAGGATGTACTGGTTTGTCCTGACTTTCTTGCGGTGACTTGGACATCTTCCTGTCACTACACGGGGGATCAAGTTGTGTAAATTAATATAATAAATGTGGTGGCGCATACATGTAGATTGCACATGCATCTCCATCTCTGAATGGTATGCAGCATACTCATATCAGCATGTTTAACATTAAACACACAGCTTTTCACTTTAATTTAATGCCTGTAACAAGGCCAAATATATGTAAACTTTTGATCAAGGCCACATGGTATCTGTTATTATTATTATTATGACTTAAAAAGGAGGAAAACAACTGTGTGATAATACATGGCTTCATATGATCACTAGCCTTAAATGAAAGACATGTTGTTTGTATGATCAGTCATATTTTCAAAATCAATGGCAACATTTTACAATTTGTGCCAGGGAAAGCAAACTTTTGAGCACAGATGTATATCACATGGATGCCTGGTACTAAAAGTATTAAAGTAAGAGGGCCCAGTTACTTTTAAAACCTTTCCTACCTTTTAACATAGGAGGGACTCAAGGTACATTTCATAGTACAAATATTAACCAGGGGCAGAAAAGGAGGTATCAGGTCTTAACGAACTAATTAAGAAAACTACAGTAACAGGATGTAAAAGAGGTGTAACATGCAAATCACAAGGCTGTTTTGAGTTTAAATAACAAAATAGTCACCGTGCAGCTAGTCATAAAGAAATATAAAATATTGACATAGACTGGAAAAGCACAAGGTTATAACAATGTCAGTATTGTATACAGTGTATTTGATTGTGCTCTACATATATGGTGAGTAATGTATACATATGTACATATTCGTATATATCATAATAGGATATTTCCAATACATTGCATCTCATCATTGTGATGTTAAAATAAGAAATCTGATAAATTTGTTTTCTTATAAAGGGACTTCTGGTGATGTTGTTTTAACTCAGAAAAGCTCAGATGTTGCAGAGCCCGGAAAGTCCATAGAAGTAAAATGTGAAGTCAGTGGGTATAATATCAATGATCACCACATGCACTGGATTCGTCAGGTGCCTGGAGGAGAAACCCTTGTTTGGCTGGCAGCTTTCAGAACTGGATATAATACTCTTGTTGGAGAGGACTTTATAGGACGAGTCACCCCATCTACAAGTGGATCCACTGCACTGCTGAAGATTGACAGGGTGTCTTCGTCGGACACTGCAATTTATTACTGTGCTAGAGACACAGTGAGGAAACTCTAGCCCAGTCTTGTGTAAAATAGATATCTGTGTGATTGTATATGGGTAATTCAATGAAGCAATTCAAAGAAAAAAATATGCACACTTCTGGAGGATATTTCCCCTATCCAAGTTAGAATTAAAACATCTGAAAGAATACCTCAACGACAATCTAAAGAAGGGGTTTATTCGCCCATCTTCCTCTCCGGCTGGAGCCAGCATATTCTTTGTCGAAAAGAAGGACAGATCTCTTCGGCCATGCATTGATTACAGAGATCTCAATAAGGTTACCATAAAGAACCGGTATCCTCTGCCACTTATTCCCGAGCTTCTGGACAGAGCCAGCTCCTCTTCTATTTTCTCCAAACTAGACCGGGAGGCGTACAATCTAGTACAAATCAGGGAAGGAGATGAGTAGAAGACTGCTTTTCGTACTAGGTATGGACATTTTGAGCTCCAGCCACTTTTGAATATTTTCTAAACGATGTCTTCAGAGACTTTCTGAACGTTTTTATGGTAGTCTACCTAGACGACATCCTCATCTTTTCGTCATCCCTCACAGAACATCATGTTAACAGGCATCATGTTAAGAGAGGACTGCTTCGCCTTCAGGAGAATAACCTGTATGCTAAGCTTGAAAAATGTGTATTCGAGACCACCGTGATTGAATTCCTGGGATTCATTGTGACCCCTAACTCCATTCAGATGGACCCTAAAAAGACTACTGCAATCAAGGACTGGCCGGTTCCTTCTTCTAAGAGGGAGGTGCAGAGATTTATTGGATTTGCTAATTTTTAACGATTCTCATCCTCCCAGATTCATCTGCCCCAATTTCATAGAAGTGGATTCCGCCGGCTGTGCCCTGGGAGCGGTCCTCTCTCAAAGACGGGGAGAGAAACTACTTCTCCATCCGATTGCCTATTATCCTAGGAAACTGTCTCCTGTGGAGTTGAACTACGCTGTTGGTGATAAGAAACTCTTAGCTATAAAGGTCGCTCTGGAAGAATGGCGTCATCTATTGGAGGGAGCCATGCACCCCATCACCATCTACAGGGACCATCGGAATTTGGAGTATCTTAGATCTGCACAACGTCTTCGTCCTCATCAGGCCAGATGGGCATTATTTTTCTCCCGTTTTCAACTACATATCACCTATCTTCCTGGTTCTAGAAAGAGCAGATGCTGTATCCCGTTTGGGCTCCAAGACCCAGGCCATGTCAGAGACTGTACAGGAAACCATTCTCCCAGCTACATGTTTCATTACCACTCAGTCGTCCCTCCTGGATTTTGTCAAGTCTGTTACCTCCACTGTCTCTCTGAATCCCAAAATGCGAGACCTGGTTCTGAAGGATGGTCTACTATATAGGGAAACTTGCATTTACGTACCTCCTGCGGCCCCGTTTGAGGTTCTTTACTTTTGTCACGACTCTCGGATTGCAGGACACAGTGGCATAAGAACGACTAAAGAATTGGTCACCAGTTCCTTCTGGTGGCCTTCCCTCAATAAGGATGTACACCAGTATGTATCGGGCTGCCCAGTCTGTGCCAGATCTAATGGCTTACACTTACGCCCTGCTGGACTGCTGCAGCCTTTACCTGTACCTACCTTACCCTGGGAAGACATTGCACTTGACTTTATTGTTAACCTTCCAACTTCAGAAGATCATAACACTATCCTAGTAGTCATTGATCGTTTTTCTAAAATGGCGCATTGTATTCCCACCAAAGGTACTCCCTCAGCAACAGTAACCACGTCCTTATTCTTTCGAGAAATTTTTTTCAGCTACACGGTCTCCCCAGATCCAGGAGTTGGGTATCAAACGTTGTCTTTCCAAAGCATTCCACCCTCAAACCAACGGTCAGACGGAAAGAACTAATCAGACTCTGGAACAATATATCCAATGTTATACCTCTTATTTACAGGACAACTGGTTTTAGTTGTTACCGTGTGCCGAGTTTTCTTACAATAATAACTTTCACTCTTCGACCAGAATGTCTCCATTTCCGGCCAATTATTATACCACGTGTCGCTACTGAAACCTCTGTTCCCTGACCCTTTTCGGGATCATCATCATCTGTTGCCTCCAGCACCGGTCCTAGTGGATGATTCTGAGGAATTCGAAGTCAGCAAGATACTGGATTCTCGCATCTGGAGGGGTCAGCTTGACTATTTGGTGGATTGGAAGGGCTAGGGGCCAGAAGATCGATCTTGGGAACCGGCATGCTATCTCCATGCTCCTAGACTCATTTGGGAGTTTCATCGCAGACATCCGACTCGCCCAGGACCTGGGCATGTCCGGAGGCCACGCCTTAGGAGGAGGGGATTGTCACAAACTGTACTTAGCCGTGCAGCGGGTAGCCGAGTACTCTCCTGCCTCGCGGTCAGATGCCGTCCCGACGAGTGCTTCGCGCATGCATGAAAACCGGCACTCTTAAAGGGACCGCTTCACGGAAATTGAACAAGTAATTGGGGGAACCTCTGGGCTGCCTAAACAACTGACACCTTTGCTAAGGTGCTCAGTTGTTGTTTGTAGTTCCAGAGAGCAACTTGACATTTGTTCCTTCCATTCCCCTGAGTTTTGCCTGGTAACCCTTTTCCTGCCAATACCTGTTCCCGTTCTGTCCCGTCCCATCCTGTCTGCCCCTTTCCTTCCTGTCCAGTCCTCCTCAGTGTCTGCAGTTTAACCCTTCATCTGCTGTGGTGTTCCAGTCTACCGTCCTGCTCAGTGTCTGCAGTTTAACCCTTTGTCTGCTGCGGTCTTCCAGTCGTCTGCCGTCCTACTCAGTGCCTGCAGTTTAACCCTGTGTCTGCTGTGCTGTTCAAGTCGTCTACCGTTCCCTGCTCAGCTCACTACTAGCAATCCACTATCCACCTGCTGGTTAGTGGGTAGTGCATGGTCTGGCCATCCTGCATAAGATTCCACCTCTCCTGGACCAGGTAGGCCTAACAGTGGCAGCAGAAGGGATAAAAGTTCAGGGTCTGGTTGCAGGACACTATAGATATGCAGCAAGATATAACAGTGGTCCGTAGATGGAAACGGTATAAACACAGCAGGTATAGGGTTAACACAGCCAAGGTTGGGGGTATCAGTGAAGCAGCAAATCTGTAAGACAATCCAAAGTCAGGGCAACAGGCAAACCGGGTCAGCGGTGAGCAATGTGGGTCAGCAGCAATTCACAAACTCAAAAAGCTAGACAACAATACACCAAGCATCTGTACAGACAAGAAGGGAATTATTTTAAATGTTCCGGGGCAGGGTGACATCACTTACTGGACCGCCCCTCTTCACAGCTTAAGGGAAGTGGGAGGTAGTGCATGCGCAGGAGGCTCTGCTCCATCGGATAATAAGGTAATAGTGTCAAGCCCCTAATGGGGGCTTGACACTATCTGCCAAAAAATCAGAGGAGATCAGAAAACGACTAGCGAAGGTAAGTGAGCAGGTGGTGGGACACATAGAAGGCAGGGGAGAGTGTAATGTTCCCCCAGAGTAAAGGCAGCAGCAATAGTATAGTAGTAGGGCACTTGGCCTGATGATAGGCGCAAGCAGCCTCTTAAAGCGGGACTGAATTTTCTCAATATAGATTTTAAAAAGATGATCCCTCGCAGTAAGGAAGGAGACAGAGGAGACAGTCATACTCCTCAAGAAGGTTGAGTGCTTTCCACGCCTCTTGCTCTGGCAGCTGTCACTGTTGGTGGCGGCTGTTGTGGGTTTGCGGTTGTCACCAATGCCTTCAGTTCCCTCTGAAGCAAGCTGCACTGTAGTGTATACATAGGTGTTAGGACATCTCACCATTTCTGTGATTAATTATCATCTTACCTCTGCTCACTACCATACGACACAACTTGCACCTTGTAGTCTCAAAATGCTCCCACAGTTTACTATGTGGAGGTACAAGTGTAATTAGTATTATTTTGTTGTTTTTTTCCATAATTTTGTTTGCGATGGTTGAGATAGTGGTGCTGCCAGTACACATAGATGAACCTGTGGCACAGGTATGCTGCTGCAGCAGCTTCAGCAGAGTGGAAGGAGCAACACATTTAACAGTTATTACTGGAAGATGTGTGACTTGACTCCGAGTCTGCGTATACTCTAAAATCCAGGTCATTGTCCTCAAAGATGACCATATCCTTTTCCACCTGGGCAGAAGGTGAAGTTAGATCAATTCCTGCTGCAAGAGTAGACATTCATTCTTCTTCCTCACTATCCTCTGGAACAAAATTAGATCTGCTGCTATCACCTAATGGTATCACTGCCTGACCATCTGTGCTCTGGAGAGTGCTGCCAGTGCTTAAAGTAATGGTAGCACCAACTGTGATTGCCCTCTCATTCAGTGCACCCTACAAATTATATAAAAAAAAACTCTAAACAATGTATCAAGGTATTTGTCCTGTTTTTGGAAACACTTCAATGTGCTTGGTATTTTCATTTATTTAAGCAATTACAGGAATCTGATTAGGGGAGCTGATTCCACACCAACACCTTCAGTTTTCATTTGTGACCCAGTAGAGGTCAACTTAACCCTATAAAACTATATTTTCCCTAAAAGCACACTCCTTAAAGATTTCAAGGACACCATACTTATCCACAGTAACCACTAATCTAACACATTTGAGTTGTTTGTTCTATCTTTTCACATGCCAAGCACATTTTGGAATATATGCTTCAGATGCTCAGCTGATGATGTCATTCCTGGCGCTCAGCATTACAAGCTGGGACCGAGACCGAGCTAGAGGGCTCGAAGAGGAGAGAGGGGCGCCAAGCGGGTACTGACAACTTGGTAAGCGAAAACCACTCGGCACCCCTCTTTTCCGCTTAAAAAAAAAAAGCCGCTTGGGGCGGCACAGTGTCGCCTCTTCAAAAGTGCCGCCTGGAGCAATTGCCCCACTCTGCTCCATGGTAGGGCCGGCCCTGCACATATGCGTGGTATGTCAGTGCAAAGAGCTTGTTTCCTGGTTATCACAGCCTTTATAAACCTGCCCAGCCCTTCAGTCTGGGCCTTGACATTAACGTTATAGGACTGCCTGTTTTGTTTCCTGAGCTGTTCCTGAGTTGCGGCCAGCGCCCCACAAGTGGACTCCAAAGCTGAGTACCCTGCAAGTGGGCAACCTGTTGTGTGTGCCCCATCCAGAGGGCTTCCAGCCAAGAGACTTTTCATATATATATATGTTGTTGTACCATCATCTGCAATACAGATATTAACTGCATATCCTGTCTGTGGTTTATTTCCTGCGCCTGTTTGAAACAACCTTAAACCATCATGCATCGTGGGGTACAGATGGAGCCCCTTGTATCCCCTGCACCTGGGCTCCTATCAGACCTGTTCATCCGGTCCTTCTGTCTCCTCTGCTCCCTGCCGCCACCTGCCTCAACCCTGCCCCGACTGCAGTGGTGGGAGCGTGAGGCATCTGTCTCAGTGCCGGCGCTTCACGCTGAGCGCCGGCATATGACCACATATGCCGAAGCTCAGCAGTGAAGCCACGCATATCACGGCAGAGCAGCAAAACAGAGGTCTCGCACTCCCACCACAGGACTGCACGGTAGGGGGTAGGGAGAGGGTAGATAGGGAGAGGGTAAATAGTATGAGAAGGGGGTAGGGAGAGGGCAGATAGAGAAGGGGGTAAAGGGGTAGATAGTATGAGAAGGGGGAGGGGTACATAGTGTGAGAAGGGGGAATAAAGTAACAAAAGGGGTTAGTAAGAATATTGAAATAAAGAGTGAGAATGAATAAATTATGTGGATGAATTGTGTGAATGAGTAAAAGAATGAATTAATCCACGTGTGGATGAATTGTGTGAATGAGTGAAATAATGAATTAATTTGTGGATGAATTGCTTTAATTATTTGTTAGCTGGGCTGTTTGGGGACAAAGTTGGCTCACATTGGGCTGTAATTTGTCTGTATAATCTGAGTGCTGGTCAGTTTCTATGTGGGGAATGTGGATGCCAGGCTGGCCTTTTGGGGTGTGCAACCTGTGATCTATGCCTGTAATTTAGGAGGTTTCTACCTTTAATGCTGACTTTTTATGTGAATTCCAGTTGACTTGTACCTGCAAAGCTGAGTTTAGGTATTATTCTGTTGATCCATATCTGCTATGCTATGTTTCCATATATTATTTATCTATACCTGCAAATATAGGGTTTGTATGTCTTATTAAGTTAATCTATACATGCATGTGCTGTTTCCGTGTGTTGTTTATTTGATCTACACCTGAACTACAGGGAGTAAGTAAAAGAGAGATGTGGCTTAGTGAATGAGGGAAAAGGGACTCAGGGGATGATTACGGGGGGGGGGTGAGGTCCTCTCAATGTCACAGAGTATACACATCAACAAATGTTGGAATGCAGCACTCAGTAATGAGATGGTGCACGAGCCAGGGTACCACCAAGTCCTTCAATAAATCCAAAATAGAGAAGCAGAGGCTCAGCACTCAAATGGTAAGGTGAGTTTATTTCACACAGGCAAGGTGAAAGACCTGCGGGCGCGGACAAAGGAAATTCTTGCCTAGGGTCCAATATTTCAATATTTAAAAAAATGTTTTTGTTACAAAGATTAGCTGTTTTTTTCCTATATTTAATGTATTAAAAGTACATTATTTTTACCAGTGTTTCAAGTTATATATTATTGTATGTGTTTGCAAAAAAGAGATGGGGAGAAAGTGGGGATCTGATGGGGGAAAATGCTGTCCCCCCAGAATTCTAGGGGTTCCTGTGCCCATGAGCAGTCCCTCCATGAAAAATGGACATTAACCCCTTCATGATCACTCTCATGAAGTTTTGAGGCTGGTCTCCACACTTATGTGGGGACCCAAGAAACAAACAGCCCCATTCCCTAAAGCTGTAAACAACTGAAAGACAATCACATGCCCTGTAGAATACCTGGTTTTGTCACCAATATTTATTTTTCAATGAAGAATAATATATGATGGAAAGATAACAAAAGAAACCAACTAGTCCACAAATTACAGGTTTGGTTGGTAGCGTAAAATGGGTAAGTGAGTCTTAATCAACTAAACTCTACTCAGGAAAAGAATAGTACTTAAAAAACACACTGTGTGCAAGCACAGTCAAATGCCTAATTTTGTCACAAATACACTACAGCTTCTCCAATCCACCCACACCATTACATTTTCTGGGTTAAAATAAACTATTACTACTTTATTAAATAACTTGCAGTATTGTATATGAACAATGAGCATCTCTGCTAAACAATTTGTCACACTCTCATTCTGAAACTGCTGCTACTGACAAATTAAAATATGTCAACATATATATATATATATATATATATATATATAATGCTTGTGCCTTTCCCTTCCTAAATGCTGATTATCTTGACTGGCTTAACAGCTATAACATTAAGAATAATTAATATTTATGTATACTAGTGATTACTTTATTTTGAACTGTGAAGTTGTACAAACTTTGCTGAAACAAAATATGTGAATATATCTTGACCTGTGCACAGTTACATTGAGCATCGAAGCAATGAATACCGTACTATGGAATGCTTGTGAATTATATTAATTGTTTCCTGCTGCTCATGCAAATCAGGTTGTCATTCTGACTAAAATACTAGAGCCAGGGAGAAAATGATATCACAGTGAGTCAAGTTGATCACACAAGTCACACAACATGTTTCTGTTCTACTGTGTGCTGGGTCTATTTGCTCTTCTGGGTAAGTCATACAATTATTTTGTTTCGTTTGTTTGTTTTAATGTCCTTACTTCTAATGCATGATGCCTCTTTTTCCTAGGAGTCAAGGCAAATGTTCAACTAATCCAGCCTAGTTCAGAAATCAAAAAACCCGGAGATGGCATAAAATTATCCTGTAAAACATCCGGATTTACCTTCACCAGCTTCTATATTCATTGGGTCCAGCAGGTTCCTGGGAAAGGATTGCAGTGGGTGGGAAGGATTGATCCTGCTGATGGAGAAACAAACTATGCCCAAAAATTCCAAGGCAGATTCATTATCACTACAGATAATACAATCAGCACATCCTATTTACAGATAAACACTGAATTAGAGGATTCAGCAATATATTATTGTGCAAGGAGCACAATGAAAAAAAGATCATGATTTCTCATACAAAAACATTAAGAGCACTTCCTTACCACTAGGAAACACTCTCTCATAAGATAAAATAACATGCCTCAGTGATTTTTGTTTGCAAAAAGATGGTTATGTTGAAGATCTATTCAACATAACCAGAAGTTAAGTAGTCAGTTTAGTAAAGGGTTAACTAAACTGACCATCCTCAACTGACATTGCTTGCAAAACAACTTGAATATTTACTAATATGCAAGTTATTTGCAAATGTATCCATTTATAATTTGTTTCAGACAAGATCATGAAAGTTCAGTGAGTTAGGATTTTCTGTTATATTTAGGGGTAGCGTAGAAGACCAAAACAGCATACAGCACAAAACAAGTTTAAAAAACAAAAACATGCCTCAAAACTCAGATAAGTGTTTCTAACAAATCTAAAATATTAGCAACTAGCATATACTCCCATCATTAAAATGATGTGCCCCTTTTTCAAGTCCACTCCATTTATCTCCACTTCACTCCAGATCTCTATCTGTATGTATCCTGCCTACCATCCATCCAACCCCAAATATTATGTACATGCCTGAATCTCCATTCTCATCCCGTAATTATCTTTTCCTCTGAATCATCTGCTACACTACCTAATCACAACTTCTCTCCTCATCATCTCCTACCAAGCATCTCACTTGTTCCACATTAAACTTTGCATCGCCTCCTCTCCCTCCATCAAGAGAAGGGTTTCCTGGAGTCAACAATTAGTTACCCATTAATAGAAAACATAATATAACCATTGTAGTAGTAGCTAACATGTACGTATGCAACATTAGAACTTTAGTTTACAATAGTTGGGATGGTAAAGATTCACCACAACTACTCCATGCTACTATTCCTATGGTGTTCAGTAGAGTTGTGCATTGGGATTCATCTGAATTACAAATTTACTGAATTTTGGTATACTTGGCAATTTATACAAACCCCCAAAAATAAGGGCCAGACCCCCCACGAATTGTCCGCAATTCGTGGGCCCACTTTCATTCACACTCTCGCACTTCTTGTTCACTCTCACGCTATCTAAATGTTTCTCTACCTTCTCTGCTCTCTACTTTCGCCGACCACTTCCACATCTACTGTATTCTTTCTTCTCCCTTCTCTGCTCTCTTCAATCTGCTATCTTCGGTCACATCTCCGCGTGCGTAACCTGGTGGGAACTTCCACCAAAAGTCTTCTTCCCATCCGCCAATCGAGGGAGAGGACGTTACCTAAAGTGCCATCATTTTGCCTTCACTTGAACTTGGGTCAATATAGCAGTGTTTACTGTGACACCATCACCCCAATCCTCCAATTAGGGGAGAGGACATCACCACAAACACCGCCATATTGCTTGAGAGCAAAATGACCACTGCGAAGGGGATAAAATTCACCTTCCTGATATAGAAGCTGTGCTGCAAATTTATCTACCGCACACCAATTTATCTACCATTGGTGATTTAATTTGTGCCAACATAATGGGGGCTAAATTATGCTAATTATGGAGGTATAGTAAACAAGCACATTGCAGGTATACTAATGAAATGTATGCTATGGCCCAAAAATATGCAAACAACAAATTTTGAATATTATGCCTTTCAGAATTTTGATCAATGTCCATTGATTGGCCTTTCCACCCCAGGGAGATGTAGGTAGGATGTCTGCCCCTTCACCCTTTCACTGGTAACATCTTCCTTTTAGATTGGGCTCCTGCTCCACGGGAAAAGTTATAAACACATTGTCAGGACTCGGGCAAGCTGGTCTAGTAGGAGCCCAGGTGCAGGGGATACGAGGGGCTCTGTCTGTACCCCACGATGCATTATGGTCTGGGGTTGTTACAGACAGGCGCAGGAATAAACAACAGACAACAGATCTGGATTAAGAGCTGTATTGAACACGAGGGTACAACAATATATATGCACTGGAAGTTACTTGGCAGGAAGCCCACTTGCGGGGCACACGGCAGATAAGCCCTCTTGCGGGGCACACGGCAGATAAGCCCTCTTGCGGGGCACACGGCAGATAAGCCCACTTTCGGGG
>VKOC01009822.1:0-11827 GCA_009364415.1 Spea multiplicata | reverse complement strand
GCAAGCGTCCCGCCGGAGGCTGGGGTAACGGACCTGCCCGATTACAGGCAACACAATTTGTAAAACACGAAACCCATGTTCGCGGCTGTATGTCTTGTAGGAAATAGTTAGTTTATTTAAGGCGCAATGTTAGTTTTTGCTTCTTTTAGGCCAAACTAAAATAATGCATTTAAAAATCGCAAGTCGTTTGCATTAGAGGGATATTTAGTTTGAGATTTGTGGCATAAAGTGGCAAAATTAGGATTTTCTAATCAAATTCCTCACTTACAAAGGTTGTCTGGACCAATCAACAACTTACAAGGGGAGAGATAACTTATTGGGGAGGAATAAGCATGCAGATACGGAGACTAGGAAGTTAATTTAAGCTTAGAAAGTAGAAAAAAATATAATGCAAGTCTGTTGAAAGCGGTTCACTTTGTAATTTTCGTTTGTTTGCAGGGAGAAGCTTTGAAGCGGAACCCAGTGGCCTTTTGAAGGAAGATCTAAGCTTTAAGATGGCCGCCCACCTGTCTCATGTGGGGGTATCTCCCAGCGCCCCCGGCGCCGCGTACCCTCTCAGCACAGCCCACCCAATGGCTGTTAATGGGAAGCCCACGGCTGCGCTGGAGACGTCACATCGCACGCGGGTAAAATAATATTCATATACCCCGGGTGTCTCCTCATCAAGTTCTTCCGTGCAAATCGAATTATTTTAATTCCTGAAAATAGTAACAATGAATGGTTTTAAGATGTATTTATAAAACATAAAACCTACCGGCAGATCGGCCCCATCCGGCCCCCCGTCTAGTCTCCCGTTTCTCGTCTTCAGGAGCCGTATGTCTATCCCATGCGTGTTTAATCCCCTCACTGTATTACCCTCTACCACGTCTCCCTCCTGTATACAGCGCTACGGAATCTGCTGGCGCTATACAAATAAATGTAATGTAATATAACATACATTATTTTTATTTTTTTAAACATATATATATATATTAGCACAATTTAATTTAAAAAAAATGCTGCAGTGATTATAAACCATCGATGATATTAGGTTATGGCTAGAATGTGTTGGCACCCAGAGGGTTAATGGCGAGTAAGTCACCCCAGGCTGTATCTTTATGGGGCCGATACCTAAGAAAAAAATGAAAAAAAACCTTATTATTTGTTTGGGTTTTTTGGCTTCCGTTCTCAGCGTGTCGGTGATCCCATCTGTCTGTGTTTTTCATACTCTCGTTAGAAGTTTATTGAGATATTCGATGAATATCATGTTTACGATTCTGATTGCCGAGTAATCTAAATTAAAATCATCAAGTCCAAGTAGTAGAAATGCTATTAAAATTCTGTATCATTACAAAAAAAAAAACACCTCCGGGATATTACAGCGGGAACAAAAACTAATTTATTAATGGCATTTATTTATTTTTATTTTATTTTTCTTTGCTTTGGCTGATTTAAAGAATATATGCAAAAAAGACTGAGAAATTACTATAAGACGTTATAATAAAAAATATTTCCCGCTGTGAGCAGAACGGCTCAGAGATTCATAAAAATTCCGCCAGCAAAACGCGATCCACCGCGGGAGGATTTCAAAAGAAAAACTACACAATGTGCCACGTTTTACACAACCTGCACGTCATTGTGTTATTAATCGCTATTCTTTATTGGTTTATATAGCTCCATCGCGTTCTGCAGCGCTATATAATCGTCTCATTATGAAAGGAAGCATTAGAAGGGGGGGGTCGGTTAAAAACATTGTCAGGGAATGGCCTTGGGGGGTAGGTCTAGGGTTAGTGGCACCTGGGTGCAGTATTTCTCCCCCTCTGTAAATAACACACACATACCAACACGTATACTCGCTCTAATGCTGTACTCTAACACACATACTGTACATGTACGCATACATACACACACACACTCCCCCTCCGCCAGGGGTGCACCCTACACTGACATGAATTCTAACACCATTCACTCACACAACTGCTTACCCCATACACTCGCAAACCCCCGCACACACACACACCATCACCATACACTCACACACACCCACTCTGATACCATACTCATACATAAATGCACACATACTCTTCCTCTCCCTCTTTCTCACTTCTTCGTCTCTTCCTCTTTTCCCATCCCCCTCTTCCTCTCCATTTCTGCAGTGTCACCGCTCACTCTTACCTCGCTGTTTTTTTTCTTTGATATCCAGAAAAAACATCTACATTTTATGTGCAAAATGACCCAAACCTTTGTACTTCTTCCTTGTAGCCTCAATCAAAGAAAGGGGGAGATGTGACGCCGACCCTGGACATGGGCCTTTTTGACTGGACGGACTACGAAGACATGAAACCTGACACGTGGCCATCACCAAAAAAGAAAGGTGACAATACAATGAATCTGACCCATTCTGATGGAGCTCCGTCTATGGAATCCAACTTCATCCATTTCTGGACAGCGATGTAAAACAGAGTGTTTTGTATCATTTGAACAGGCAAGCAGAAGGTGAACGTGACTGAAGAAGAGCCTTGTGACCACCATCTTGACTGCCTCCCAGGTGAGGAGAAAACATACGATAGGAACGGAACCAAGAGTGCATGGAGCCGAGTCTAATGAATACAAAAAATATTTTATTTAGGCAGACATTCTAGGCTTCCTCTATGAGGGCTGTAGCTACTGTATGAGCCTCGGTTCCCTACTTACAAAGGTTTATATGATGTCATTGCCGAGACCTGGTGTGACTTCCTGAAGAGTAACAAATTCTAGCTTATTAACTAATTTTGGTATATGATGATGTCACATCTAGATACATAGTTACATGTCCTACGTGGCTCTGTCCGGCGTGTAACGTGTACATTGACCGTGTCATTTCAGGGTCGTGCTGTGACCTGCGCGAACATCTCTGCAAACCACACAATCGAGGACTCAATAACAAGTGCTACGACGACTGTATGTGTACCGAAGGTATGTGGATCCCGAGGCCTGCCAGCCATTGGTCAGATAGTAGGGGGTAAAGTTCAAACACCGGCTTGAGAAAGAGTTCTAAGAGGTCTCTTTTCTAAGCTTCTAACTCACTATGCCGTCTGAAAATAATGGAGGGACACAATCATTACCCGTATCCCCCGACTAAACAGAAAGTTATAAAGAAACAGTCTGGCCCATTTAACCCCTCCCCCTGAAACCAGGAAGTGTAGGCAGGAAGCATTCGTATGTACACTTCCTGTATGTGTTCAGTATAGCACTCCCATTAAAAACAGTAGGAATGGCGGCAGCCAATCACATGTATGCTAACAAAACTCTAGTGTGCAGATAGCATACGTGTGATTGGCTGGCTCAGGGTGATCAGAGTCTGATCCCAGGCCGTTTATTTAAACGTTACCTCTTTTCGCACTTTTTTTTTATTTCTCGCGCAGGTCTCCGTTGTTACGCCAAATTTCATCGTAATCAAAGAGTGACCAGAAAGAAGGGGCGCTGCGTGGATCCCGAATCGATCGACAAAGATCAGGGATCGTTTATCTCCGTGTAAATGATTTTCCAATGTGTGTGAACCAGATTGTGAGAGGAACTCGGCCTGCGACGCATCAGAAATGTAGTAACGGGGTCATCTTTAGGGACGATGGGACGTAGAACGCCAAGATGGCAGCCTTCAATTTAAATACCCACAAAAAAAATCAAACAAAAACGTAATCCCGTAATCAGGACTGCGGAAATATTAACAATCCTGTCGCTTCAAGGCCAGTGGCCGATAAATCGGAGGCGAGCGGCTGCCAGCTGGACACGCGTGGCCACACGCTACACAGAAGCCTTTACTGTATATAGAAGCGTTCCGTGTGGTCGCGTGTTTCCGGCCGCTGGTTGGTTGGGGTCACCGTACCTGGGAACTTTCTAAAGGACCCCTGAGACCCCTTGAAGTATTAAGCCTTTAATAATCCATCGTGAAGAGTCTATGTAGCGGCTCATCAAATCTGTCACCCTAATGGCGCTAATACCGGTCGTCATGGAAACTTGTCATTATTTAAAGAAACATTTAATTGAGTCACCTGCATTCAAGCAGGGACACCAATCATAACATACTGGGAGCAAAAGCCCCCAGCGGGGAGAATAGGCAAGAGGCAGCTCTAGACTGTGTGACCCGGAGAATCTGCCCCTTCACCCCGAGACCCCGAAACTGGAGCAAAAAAAACCCTCAAACCCTGAGAGTTCCCAGGTTTGGTGTCGCGCACCCGTCCACCAGCAATTACCAACGGACTGAGCCAAGATTAAGCAATGCCATGACAAGTCAATTGCCCCATGTATAAGCCCCTCTGAATTTTAATGCCCTTACCTAACCTTACTCTCTGTCATTTATTCATTAATTTCAGAACCCCTAATGTGGTCGTCACCCTTATTTGCCACTGATTGCCACCTCACATCTTTTAACTTTCTATCAAAGTTCCTTAGGGGGGTAAATCCCCCTCTTGCCCCCGTTTAAGGAACATTACTTTAATGATTAAATATCAGCACAATCTCCCCATTTCCCTTTCCGTGTAGCAGCCGCCCTTCGTCACTCTGATCTCTGCTTTATTGGGGTAATTATGCCGTAAAGACAAATTACCCACATTCGCTT
Source organism: Spea multiplicata (assembly GCA_009364415.1). Lineage (NCBI taxonomy): Eukaryota > Metazoa > Chordata > Amphibia > Anura > Pelobatidae > Spea > Spea multiplicata. Next base: position 7,251 of record VKOC01009822.1, on the reverse strand, counting down.
TTATTCCGCCGGCAGGCAGCCACGTAAGGCTTGTTCGATGTAACTGCAGGGCGAGGATTACGGGATTTGTGCCGCATCATTTATGCTGGGGCGTTATGGGCGCACGATATAACTTATTTTTCATACACGCCGCTTTTGATAGAAAAATTGGCAAAATAAACATTTGCGGCCTTAGCGCTGCCGGCGAGGTGATGTACGGTATCTGCGTCACATTAACCTTTTGCGTGTTTTAGGCTACAAGCACTGGAATTTACTGCTCACTCCTTTGACATTAAATGGGTGTTGAAACATTTGCGGAAATCTTTGTATTTTTTCGCTTGGGCACCCCCCGCCCAAAAAAAAAAATCAATTAAGCAAGACGCCCTGTTCAGGTCTGCTCAGTACCTAGGTTCAAAAAAGCACTCTTAATTTTGGGTATAAATTACAGAATTTTGAGAAAGGGCATTGTAAATACTCCTGTAGGAATATTAGAGGGTGGGCTAGTTGGTAGAACCCCCCCCCAACCCATGATATTGTTTTATTTGAATGCTAACACCCGTAGAGATCTCCAACAAGGTGCTTTACCTAGTAAGCCCAAAAAATGTGATTTTTTTTAAAGAAAAATGTAAATAAAAAGTGAAATGTTTGCGCACGTCTACTTTATTTGTGTCCAAAATTCCAAAAATGAGTACCGTAAAACATACATTAGGATTGTAATTAAGTGAACGGTACTGTCTGTATAGAGGAAGCAAAAAAGGATCCTGTACTGTAAGATGCACACAGGCGCCCCCTTTGGCCATATGCAGAATTACAAGTAAAGGGAAAAAATGCTATCTGAAATTCTTTAAATCACAGCCGCTGGTTATTCTGCTGAAAACTAACGAGATCCTACGCCTTTCTATGAAAATGTAATTAAGCGGACAAATCCGCTTTAGTATGTAGACTTTTGATAAATAAATAAAATTGACACTTTGCTGCATTTTTTCCTTCATTAAACTAATTTATTAAAACTCTCTATAGCTTGTGCTTTTTTTTCTTGTTCGTTCGCCAGTGTTATCGTTTTGAAGTTTAAAGGTTAATGGCGCTTATGGTGTTTAAACAGTAATGATGGAAGTCGAGATCTGTGGCATAAGGTGGCAAAACTAGCATTATCTGTTCAATTTCGACAGCTTAGAGGAGTGAACTAACTTAATGGGGAGGAATAACTGTGGAGAGCCTGAGAACGGGAAGTTGCAACCCAGGATCCTCTAAAATCTACATTTTGATGGATTGTTAATAAAATGAAAAGAAAATAGTCAAACTAATAAATGCATAATACGGCTGAGAGTGGAGACGCAGGTCACGTGAAGCTGTCTTTGTCCCTCAGCCGGAGCGAGGACGTCCTGGAACCTCTTTGGGGGATTTGGGGACACAATTTGGATCCCACAGATCTTGGAACCTGGATAGGTTTTTCTGGTCAACCATATTGAGGTCAAGAAGGCCACCAAACTCGGTTAGCCGTGGCTCGTCCACGAGGGTCAGAAAGCAGGAGGACAATAGAGGCGCCAATTAATTAAGGTGATTTAAGGTGAAATTGGTGGACGCCAGGAAGGAGAAACATGGTGGAAATGCAGAATTCCAGGAGACGTTACTGAAACGATGTAACAGAAAGCGAAATCACTTTAATATTAAAAAGAACCACAAAATAAATCTAAAGTAAACAATAAATGTATTTTTGGAGTTAGTCATGCGCCTCGAAAACAGGAATTTACTAAATCATCTGATATTTCTCAGAGGTCACTCGCTGTGCGTTCACGAGGAGAATTCTTCTGATGACGACTGGCGCTGGTAATGAACGGGTTAAGATTGATTCAGCCCTACAGTCCCATCTAATTAGAAATGGGGGGCTTTGACCCCCTGGAAAGCGGAGGTCACCGGAGACATTATGCGTCTCTAATAACTTGGCGGGGAAAGTAATATAACAGGGGCCCGGGGGGGCCGCGGACTAATGATCTGTCAGACCCGGCGGTTTCTGAGGAGCCGCGCTAATTTTAAGCATGAGCGCCCGCGTACATTTTACCCAATTCTCCATCTCAAGTCTCCCCATTTATGTCATTTTTAGTCCACAAAGTCAAGTAGAAATTCAGCTTATTGAGATCTGTGCAGCCGCGGCGGGGGCGTCCATCACGGCCCTTCCTCAAACCGCGCCATAAAAACACGCTTATTCCCAATCGGCGGGAAATATGATGAAGGGGATCCGCGTCTGGAGGTGACCTCTTACTCTGCTGGTAATATACCTCGGCCAGATTGCCTCGGGGTGATGGGAATTGTAGTCCTGCAACTGCTTAAAACAGCAGGTTAACCATTTCAGCTATGAGTGATGAATCCTAAACCTATCCCGCTGTAAAGACTCAAACCTTAATCAGTCATCTTAGATTCAGGAGCTGTCTGTCTATCCCATGCATGTTTAATACCCTCACTTTATTACCCTCTACCGCTTCTGCTGGGAGGCTGTTCCACTTATCTACCACCCTTTCAGTAAAGTAAAAAAGGTCTAGGTCTCAGCCTGAGAATATCCAGGGTTTCTAATCATTATACAAAGTGAGTCTTTATATTAACAAACGCAGATTCCGTTACAGAAAACACTTTGCTGAGTTCACAGGGCCGGCCTGAGCCCCGCCGTACCGCTGCCGGTTTCTCTAAATGAAGGCAATGTTTGATGTATAAACAGCTGCCACCGACGCGTTTCACATCTGAGGTTTACACCACAGGAGGCTGGAAATCTAAATATGGCTGAATTATGATCATTCTATTATTAAAGTTCTGTACCATAATATTATTATTATCATTATTATTATTATTATTATTATTACCAACAACAATAATAATAATAATAACGGACGCCGTTTCCCAGCAACATGGGCGGAGTCATGTGATTCCCCCCGTTAAGCACGTGATCACCACATTGCTCCATACCTCGGGCTTGGTCACGTGATCCCCGCCCAGCCCCTGCTCGGTGTATTCTGGAGATATGGAGCTGCCGGCGGTGAACCTGAAGGTACTGGGGAGGGGGCGCTGGGGCTCAGAATAAAGACCTAATACCCCAGAGGTGCCCCTGACACGGCACCGCCTCCACTACCACCTCTGCCCCTGACACGGCACCGTCTCCACTATCCACTACTGCCTGACCGGCACGTCTCCACTACTCTCTCTGCCTGACACAAGCACTGGCTCCGCTACCAACCTTCTTGCCCCTGACACAGCACGCCTCCACTACTCTCTCTGCCCTGACACAGGCACTGCTCCAGCTACCACCTTGACCCCTGACACGGCACCGCCTCCACTACCCCTCTTGTCCCTTGGTATAGTGTGCGATCCTGGTGAGAGTACTGGTGTTTCTGCCACACACACCCCCCCCCGTGGCACAGACCCTGTTATGTGTACCTGGGATGTATAGGGTTAATGACAGGCAGAGAGTTGGGGGGGAGTTGGGGAGGAAGAAGCAAAGGGGGAAAACTGCTATACAGAGTGTGACAGTATCCAGAGAGCCCAATACAGAGTGTGACAGTATCCAGAGACCCCAATACAGAGTGTGACAGTATCCAGAGACCCCAATACAGGGGGGGGGCGGTAAGTGGGGGTGCGTGTAATACAGAAGGGGGTTCGATATAAAAACGCTTCACCGGTTAAAGTTAAAATCTTCTTAAATACATCCCGAGTGTATCAGTGCAGTCAGCTAAATCAATCGCTGAGTTGCCTATGGGATATGACCACTCTTCCAAATTTGATTGCCCTGTGCACTTTGTTCATAACCCAGAGTTTGTAGAATGTGGGCAATAAGCGATGCGGACCGGGATTCTCCGCGAAACCGCGGCAGCCGCTTCCCGCCCCCCCCCTCCCCCCCCCCGGGGGGAAAAAAGGGGGGGAAAAAAAAAATTAATTTTTCCACCCCCAATAAAAACCCCACTTCACAAAACTATCTAAAAGTGAAATAACTGCATAAAGGGAGTTCACAGACCTAGAGGGTTACTATAACATCACCTTCCTCATTTTACTTTACTTTACTTAAAGAGTGGTGGATAAATGGAGCAGCCTCCCAGCAGAAGTGGTAGAGGGTAATACAGTGAGGGTATTAAACATTAATGGGATAGACATACGGCTCCTGAATCTAAGACGAGACCAACGACTGATTAAGGTTTGAGTCGTTACAGCAGGAAAAACGGGCGACTAGCCGGGGGCCGGATGGGGGCCGATCTGCAGGCAGACACAAAGCCACTTCCTGTTCTGATCTTCAGAATGAAAGCAAAATGAGGAAGAATCCGCCGTGCGGCCGACCGACGCTCTCCGCGTTTAACACATTCAGGGTTCTGTATAAGAGGAGATTCCGGTGCCGAGTTTGATACGTCGATGGTTGCCATGGCGATAGCATCACTTTTCAAACTGCACCCGAATCCCCGTTTCTCGCGTAGCCCTCGCTGTCCACCTTCTCCGGTAACTCTGCGCTCGTGCGTCTCCCAGTTTACCCGCATCCTAATTATAATATTAGTTAATTATCATTATCTATATAATATATTAGAATTAATTAAACCCCATATTTCATTAACCGCAGTTTTAACAACATTTAGTAAAATTGCCCATTAATTTTCTGTTTGTAAATATTAAAGCAAAATATTTTGATTTGCAAGAAAATTGAAATCAAAATTATTATTATTTTATTTTTTTTTATAGTGCGTCTGTGACCTGCTGCGAGTATTAAAAACACACATTCCCGGTTTATTTTTTTATTGATTTTTAAAAAAAATGTGTTTTTTTATTTTGTTTAATTATATATTATCCCGCTGACTTATATTTCTTTTTCTTCTTCCCTCCAGGCGATTCTCTTTATTCACTGGTTGCTGACAGTCTTGTAAGTGTCTCGCGTGCCGCAATTTAACCCTTCGTGGCAACGCCTCTATATATCTGATAAATCGTACAGCGTTTTGCTGAAAAGGGCAAATTGCTTGTTTTTTGGGCAAATAAGGGTCTGGGGGATTAATTTTCTACGTTGTGTTAGAGAATGTATAATAAATGAGTGAGAACGCGTTCAATGCACCCGCAAGAGAAAAAAAAACTTAGGAGCTTGGGTTTAATTATTTATTTATTATTATTTAATTATTTTAAGATAATTTAAATAAAGAAATAAGAAAAAATAAATATATATATATATATATTTATTTATTTTAAATTTAAAAGACAAATAATTTCTGCCAAATGTAGGAGGGGATAACCCGAAAAATGGGCAGAGGAGAAGTATATGGAAGGTAGGCGTGGCATGGACAGGAGGTGGAGTAACTGTTAAAGCCCCTCCCATTACCACACCCCTAAACCATGACTTGGAAACGAAAAGCGAGGCCGCCTGGCTTTTATTTTTTGTATTAAGCGCTGCGTAAATTGTTATATAAATAAAAGATAATAATATTTTCTGGAAAATGTGTTAATATTGGGGATTTACGCGCATGTTTTTTTGTGCTGCAGTGCAGGGCTGGTCGAATGGGTTCCGAATGCCTATTATGTGTCCAACGTTTCCGTCCTGGCGATCGGCGTATGGGCCGTGGCGCAGAGGGACTCTGCCGATGCCATCTTCATGGTAACCCTTTAAAGATTTCTTAGCTAAAAACCTAAAAACCTTTTTTTAATTTTTTTTAATTTTTACAACCCTCTTTCTCTTATTACATTTTTTTTAACACTAAGCCTGCCCTTCTTTACTGCGTCCTTTCCTGATCACCACAAAAAAAATATTTTGTGAATTTTCACTGTTGCTATGGTAACAGACTTGTACAGACGGGCTGGATAGACTGAAAAAACAATACTGGGGGGAACAACTCTCTCTAAAAAATAAAAAAATAAAAAAATTCACCTATTTCCTGCCTTCTTAAGACTCTTGAGATCGATGTCTCTTTGTGTCTGCATTTTATTTTTAAATAATTTATTTAGACATTTTACATATATATTTTATTTTGTAAATATTTTATTTAACTTTAGAACTATACATTTATTGCAAGCCTTTCGCTTTCGCTTCAAAGTGTTTTATTTTGCTTTATTCTGCAGTTTTTTATTGGGCTGGCGCTGACGGTTTTGACGGATATCCTTATCTTCGCGTTATATTACGCCGGGATGGAGAAGCGTTATGATGACACCGCGCTGCGAGATCTCTTTCGGTTCAGCGGCGGCATGGCCATCCTGAGCCTGCTCCTTAAACCCCTGTCCTGCTTCTTCTCCTATCACATGTACTGCGAGCGGGGGGGCGAATGCAGCGTCAACTTCGGTAAGTACGAAATTCTATATATATACATTATCGGGGCTTTTAGGGCCGTAGAACCCTGCGATCCCCTCATACCCAGCAAACATTCTGACCTCCTAGAAAAGAGGGACTCCTCTTCATAAACCCGGGGCACTTGGGAGGTACAGATGTTAGAGTATGTGTCTCTGCTGAGATATATATATAGTTTTTTTATTACTAAGTAAATGTTTTATATTTTATTAAGAATAATATTATATTATTTTATATATTTAATTATTAAATATATATAATAATTAAATTCCTCCATATTCATATTCTTGATTTAATCTGCAAATAAAATAAAAATGATTTACTTTGTTAATTTATCTGCAGGATTCATGAACGTGTCGCGAGATCGCGCCTCCTACCAGACCATCGATCACGTCGACGCTCCGGCGGAAGACAACAAAACAGCCCCGCGCTCCTATTAACGCTCGCCGGCTGCCATGGCGCCCAGCTGTGAAATCCTCGTTTATTATCCGGCGACCGACCTCGTCCCTAAAATCCAGCATATAGAGGACTCCTCGAGCCTCTCTGCTCTAACCGAGGGGCGTCCGTCTATGTGAAATAATGTGACTTATTAGCACTGCCTTCCGGCCATCTCAACAGGGTGGCGGGTCTGGGGATTTCTACTACTTCATAGTTATAGAAACCACAGCTCTCACTGTGAATATATATGTATATTTTGTTACCAAATTTTCTGCACTTTCAAATACATTTTATGGAATGAAACAAAATATCCTTATCGCAACTGCTGGAAGTACCTTAGCAACGTACTTTATATATTTACTGCTTCCACGGATACAAGAACGTCAATAAAAAAACACACATGGTTAAATATGACGCGTATTTTTAAGTGTATAATTACGACATTAATGTTTTATCCGAGAGGGTGGTAGGTGAATGGAAGAGCCTCCCGGCAGAAGTGGTAGAGGGTAATACAGTGAGGGTATTAAACATGCATGGGATAGACA